>RJWJ010032060.1:0-18777 GCA_004363605.1 Indri indri
AAGCCATCCCCATTGCGAGGTCTTCCCAGACCTAGACAGACCAGACCCCCCCCTCCCACCAGTACTCTGCCCCTTTTAGGCCATTTTTATTAAGTTTATCCTTAATATTGGCCACCACCTGATTAAAAAACCCCAAACTGCAAGTTTTACTTATTTGTTCGCTGTCCTTCTCCCCAACTGGTGTGTCTGTTCCACGGGGGCAGACGGCTTTATCTCTTACTCACTGCGGAATCCCTAGAACAGTTCTTGGGACAAGGCAGATTCAAGAAATGCCGTGGATGGGCGGAAGGAGGGGGAGGGCTGTGGGACTTCGGGAAGGGACGCGTGTGGGCCGGAGAAGCCAGGGACTCATCCTGGGGGCGGCGCCTGGACAAGGGTGTGGCATGTGCTGGATGTCGGAAGGCATTCTCATGTGGGGCACAGCCAGACACCTGGGCCAGGCCTGGCTGGGGACATGGGAAAGCCAGGAGGCCAGGCTGGCGGGAGAGGAGATGAGGTCAGGCCTGGAGGAGAATCTGGCCAGTTTGGGGCCGGACAGCAGAGAGTTGCATGTGGCAGGCAGAACTGAAAAATAGCAATGTGTTCTTCACATAACCTTAAAAAGATTAGGGCTAATTTAAAAGAGAGGATGCTATAGAGGTCTAAACCAAAAGTCCTAGACAGAGTAGGAAGTGACTTGTCTACACGCAGTAACTGACATAATGACTGTGATTAAGATGAAATTTAGCTCTGAGCATCCTGGAAACCACAGCAATAAGGGAAATAAGGATGAGTCACAAACTTTGCATCGTCTGACCAAGGAAATCATGCCAGTTCTTCAGAAAAGACTTTTTGTCCCTGATACTAAGTTCCAAGAGTGGTTTAGCTGGTAGAGGGAAGGGGGGAAGAAGCTGAAGGAGCCTGTCAGAGTCAGGTGCAGTTCAAGAACCATCATTAGCCCATCACACTTTACGCTGGTGGTGGGCCCTGTGTTCTCATTGCATAGCAGCAATATTTGGGAAAACCGGGGCACAGAGATGTGAAGTCACCGGCTGAGGTCACACAGCTAGTCAGGGGAGCTGCTATGATTCCAACTAAGGACAATCCACTCTGAAGGCTGAAGGAAGGGGTAACCACGGTGGGGTGCCTGGGGCTGAGGAGGGTTGGGGAGGGATGGGATGATGGACAAGCCCACGGCTGGGTGAAGGTTGTCCATGCAGGAGGCTACTTGGGGAGACCTTCCTGCTCCAGGGCAGCAGCTGCAGCCCTTATGGGTCACTGGAACCACAACTGGGGCTGGAAGATTCCCAGCTACAGACACCCTACAGCCTGTAAACTGCATGGAGGGGAGAAGATCGGTAAAGTTGGGGCATAACGAGGCCTGGGAGGCCAAGCTCCTTCACTGGAGGAGCTGATTGTAGCCACCTTCAAGGTGGCTTTTCTCCACTGGGATGGAGAGTGCATGTAACAGCTTCACACAGGTTTGGACACTACCCTCCTCTGCTCCAAAGCCCCCTATGGCTCCCCACTGCTCTTGGATCCAGTCCGATTCCTCAGCCTGGTGTTTGCACAGCACTACCCAGCATGGCATACTCAGACCTGAATGCAAACCTTGGCCCTCATCTCCTCGCTGCATGACCCTGCAAGTTACTACGTCTCACTGGGATGCATGTTCCTTCATCTGAAAAGTAGGGACGCAAATAGTATCTGCTGGGAGGCTTAAATAGAATGGTGCATAAGAGGGGTTGGCACACGTCTGGCACTGGCAAGTGCACTGAAAAATGTTAACAGTGGGTTTTTTTTTTTTTTTTTTTTTGAGACAGGGTCTCACTCTGTGGCGCCTGGGCTAGGGCGCAGCTGCATCATCATAGCTCACTGCAACCTCAAACTCCTGGGCTCAATCGATCCTCCCGCCTCGGCCTCCCAAAGTGGTGAGCCACCGCGCCCTGCCAACAGCGGTTACTTTTAACTACAGTGCATTCCTCCTCAGCCCGCCCTCTGTGCCCCAGCAGGAGCGGCAGTGTGGCTGGCCTCTGCTGACTGGACCACTTATCTATTTGGAACTGATTCACTTATTTCTCATTCAATGTCCAGAACTTCCCTGAAGGCCTCTCTGGAACAGTCCTGGATTGAGTTTCAGGGACACAGATGATCCAGGCCCCTGTCCTGTTCTTGGGGAACCACGATCTGTGCTCAGCCCCCCAAGACAGAAAAACCCAGGGACTGCAGAGGCCAGGGGATCAAAGAAGGCTTCCTGCAGGTGAGACTTCAGCTAACTCTTTTCTTTTCTTTTTTTTTTTTTTTGAGACAGAATCTCAGTCTGTTGCCTGGGCTAGAATGCCATGGCATCAGCCTAGCTCACAGCAACCTCAAACTCCTGGGCTCAAGAGATCCTCCTGCCTCAGACTCCCAAGTAGCTAGGACTATAGGCATGCACCACCATGGCCGGCTAATTTTTTGTTTCTATTTTTAGTTGCCTGGCTAATTTTTTCTATTTTTAGTAGAGGTGGAGTCTTGCTCTTGCTCAGGCTGGTCTCGAACTCCTGAGCTCAAGCAATTCTCCCCCCTCGGCTTCCCAGAGTGCTAGGATTACAGGTGTGAGCCACCGCTCCCAGCTGACTTCAGCTAACTCTTAAAGAATATCCATCTATCCATCTATCCATCCAGCCAGCCAGCTGGCCATCCATCCAACCAACCATCCATCCATCCATCCAACCATGAAAGCATTAATTTTTCCATGTATCAATTTATTCATTCACCCATCTACCCATCTGTTCATCCATGCATTACTCATCTAATAGATCAGCTACACACACCTCTAGTGATCTGGAGGAACTAGGCACAAACCTTCCAGACCAGCAGTTCATCTTCAAGACCGGAAAGGATGACAGAGGCCATGTGGTCAGGCAAGTGACCACTGAAATCCCAGAGGAGATGAGCCCCTTCAAGAATCTTCCCTGTCCCCTCCTGGCTTGGCCTGTCCCACCTGTGGGCCGTCTGGATGACCACGGAATAGGCGAGAGGTTGGAGGAGGGTAGGACCTCATGGGGAGCAGTTGGGGGCCAGGCTTGGCTGTGTACACCAGATCAGGGGCAGCTGGGAAGGGTGAGGCGAATCTGGTTACACTAAGGAGGGGGTCTGAGGAGTCACCTCCAGGGAACCTGCAGTTCTTCTGGGAAAGGGCCCGACTCCAAAGAAAGGCAGTGGTGAGGGTGGAGTCCAGGCAGGGTGGCCTCAAGCCTGGGTGGAGGAGGGGCTCCCAGGCCCCTCTGATCACACCAGGGATAGAACATCTTTGTAGACAGAGCAGGAAGGAGTGACCGGAACACCAGGAGTGTTGGGGAGATGAAGGGGCCCCATGGCCCGGAGGGCATCCTCTGTCCCCAGCACCCTGGCACAGGGCGGACAGCAGTTCGGGTGTGCTGGGGCAGAAGACAGACAGCCCTGCCGGGCACCGCACAGTCAGCATCTCATCAACCCTTACCTGTGACGTGTGCTTGGTCTGGTCACGGCCACGTGGAAGGAGAGGAATCAGGGAACAGAGGGGCGTGCAACTTGGCTGTTTTGACGATTCCCACCAGGTCTGCTTGGCCTCTGTGAGCAGAGGCTTGTGGGAGCTGGCTCCCCTCCTCCCAACCAGCCCAGTGAGGGCCGACTTGAACCCTCAGCAGATCAAGCTGGCCATCGGGCTCCGTTTCCCCGGCCTCACTTTCCATCACATAAAATGGACCATAGGGGATGTAGGGGGGTCTGGGTGACACCCTGGCAGTGCAGGGACCTGGGCAGGTGCTGTGGTTACCACTCCTAGAGGGAACAACAAGTGAGCAGAACTGGGCAGAACTGTGACCTTGACCCAGGCGGCCACTGACCTGCAGCAAGGGGCCGCCTCTGGCCTACTCGCCCACACGTGGGGAGACAGAGGCTCAAGGGCCAGGGAGGGCCCAGAAATGATCTAAGCCAGCTGGGCTAAGTTTAGAAGATATAGGCCAGGTGTGGTGGCTAGCCCTGTAATCCTAGCACCCTGGGAAGCTGAGGCAGGAGGATCGCTAGAGGTCAGGGATTCGAGATCAGCCTCAGCAAGAGCAAGACCCATGTCTCTACTAAAACTAGAAAGAAATTAGCCAGGCAACTAAAAATAGAAAGAAAAAAGTTTAGCTGGGAATGGTAGTACACACCTGTAGTCCCAGCTACTCGGGAGGCTGAGGCAATAGGATCGCTTGAGCCCAGGAGTTTGAGGTCGCTGTGAGCTAGGATGACGCCACGGCACTCTAGCCCAGGCAACAGAGAGAGACTCTGTCTCAAAAAAAAAACAACCTAAAAATAAAAACTAAAATAAATAAAATAAATAGAAGATGCAGCCCCCGATCCCTGCTGCCAAACTTTCTTATTCTTTTCATCTCAGCGTTTACTGAGGCCTTCTCTGGGCCAGCAGGTATGAGAACTGAAACAGACCGGGTGGGGTCAATACACACAGGACCGCACAGTGTGACTAAAGCTGTCCCAGAGGAGCCCAGGGGCTGTGGGCACCAAACCGGGGCCCTCTCTGCCTGGAGAATTCAGGGAGGACTTCCCAGAAACAAGGGAGGTGCAGCATTACAGAGCTTCCAGGCTGCCCAGGGACAGGCAGGAGGGATGACAGGCACAAAGGCCTGGAGACCTGAAAGAAGACAGCGTGAGAGAAGTGTGGGGTGTGGGACGGGCGCAGGAGAGGAGTTCGGGGTCCATGCACGTGTGGCTGCAGAGACTGGCCGGCTGGGGGAGGAGACTCTGGAGTGGTCGGTGGCCAGGTCCCGGGAGCTGTCCTTGCTGGGTGCGGGTGCGGAGCTGGGATTTATCCTGCAGGTGGCAGGCAGCCGCGGAGCACGGAGGGCAGGGGCGTGGTGAGGTCACGGTCGTACTAAAGCAGGGCCTCTCAATCTCTGGCATCGGGAGCCCCCTGGTTGCTGGGCCTCCCCACCCCAAGTGTCTGATTCTTTCGGTCTGGGATGGGGCCTGAGAGTTTGCATTGTTAACACATGGGGTGGGGGACACTCAAGCAGGTGGGGAGAGAGGAAGCCAGAGGGGCGCGGGACCCCCAGCTCCGCAGGAGATGGCTTTCTCCTCCAGGAAGCCCCTGGGCACCCCACCTCTGCTTACTACTGTCCAGGGGGCTGGGACTGGGACAGGGCTCTGCAGTCAGACCTGGACCCACGTTCAACCACCCTACTGCTCTCTCGAACTCCTGACAGCAAGCAATCCGCCTGCCTCGGCCTCCCAAAGTGCTAGGATTACAGGCGTGAGCCACCCAGCCAACCCGGCTGCTCTCTGTGACCCTGGGCAAGTCACACCATCCCCTGATCCCTGGTTTCCGTCTAAAATGGTGACAACAGTACCCGTCTCGCCGAGCTGTCATGAGGTGCTGGGGATGCGAGAGTCCTGGGAGAACTGCTGGCCCTGCACACGCATGAGTTGCTGTCGTCGTTATTGTTGCTGTCTCAGGGGAAGGGAGCCTAGTGCGAGGACATGATACTGTCACCCAGAGGAGTTATGAATGGTGGCATTTCAGGCAAAATAATGGGTTTTTTAATTGTTTGTGATGGGGTCCTAGGACATGGGTGGGGTGCTCATGGCCCTTTGTGATGTGACTTCTGGCACAGGGCTGGGGCAGGGCCACCAGGCCAGGATCTGAGCTCTCTTCCCTTCTGCACAGACTAAATATTTGGGCTTCTCCTTCCCCAGCCTGCCAGGACCCAGGACCCCCTCTGGTGGGGAGGGGGGAGGACCCTGCCTCTCGGGGCAAGGCGGGCGGGGGTGGCGGGGATGGATTGCAGCAGTCCCTGCTTGGCCCAGGTCCCACCGCCCGCCCGCCCCTCAGAGGCCCCAGCAAGGCTGGGGAATCTGCCTCTGACACACGTGGGACCTGGAGCAGCTCTGCCCTATCTGAGCCTCAGTTTCCTCACCTGTAGAGTGGGGTTGGCCAGGAGGGGTGCCCAGGCTGACCTCCAAGTTCCTTCTGGCTCTCTCTCCAGGGCCCATGGCCACCCTGAGCCTCCCCTTTGGGGTGCGTGCTGCAGAGCTGGCCTCAGTAAGGTGGCCAAGGGGACCTGCTAAATGGGACAATCCCTCCTGAGTAGGGAGGCAGAGGACCAAGTGACAGCACAGACAGATGTCCTTTACCAAGGATGGAAGGCCAGAGTAGTGCTTATGGGGGTAGGGGCAGGCTTACATGACAGTGCCCCCAAATGCAACTCACATGCCCCCTCCTCCCCCAAATCATAAACACCGTGGCCTTCTATAACCTCCTGGTCCGTGCGGGGCTTGTGGCAAGGGCTGCAGCAGGAGGCCAGGCCTCTAGTCCCTGGGGAGACGGGGTCCCATGGACATGGCCTGATGGGACCAGCCAAGAGGGCGGGCAGGGCTGTGTCTCTGCACGGCTGTCCTGGGACCGTGACCTTCCCTGCTTTTCTCAACACCCCAGGCAGGGGCGGGCTGTGATGGGCGCCACTTCAAAGCTCAAGACACTGAGACACGGGCACCAGGCATGGTGGGGCTGAGCCTCGGCCTGGCTCTAGAGTCACCAGCAGACACTTGTTTCGTCGTGGTAACAATGCTGTGTGCTCCCCACCCGGCTGTGGGAGTGCCCGCTGCCCGTGCCTGGGAAGCCTGGGTAAGAGCCAGCTGTGGCTCGTCACCACGGTCACCACAGTGGGGCCCAGCCGCAGTGGTGCTGGCTCAGGACAGGCGTCCTATTCCCGGCAGCGGCATGTGAGTCCGGGTGCCCAGAATCCGTGAATCTGATTCTTCTTAATCACAGTGCCTTCCGATAGCGCCCTCTTTGGGAGATTCTTCCAGGGGACAGATGTCCTGCCTGGAGCAGCCAGCCCACCCCAGCAACCAGGTCCTGGGGCACAGGCGTGGGGCTCTGACCTCTGCAACTGCTGCGTCAATCCCTCCACGGGCCGTGTCCTCAGAGAGCTCCGATAGCTGTCCCTACACACACACGTGCACAGTGGGAAGCCCCCAGCACATAGTAGGTGCTCAGAAAGCGTGAGCGAGGCACAACGAGGCGGAAGGCCCTCGACACAGAGGGCCTCACACGGGCTGCCGAGGTGGGAACCACTGAGAGCCTTGTCACCCAGTTCTCTCGTCTGTAATGAGGTTAACCCGGGGGAGGCGGGGGTCTCGTCCTCTGAGAGGTGCACATGTCCTTGTGTGCCAGGCGGGTGACACCCACCTACAGCCTAGACCTAAGGCCTGACCTCGCACTTGAGCTTCTGCTCCGTCTCTGGAGCAGGCTAGGTTGGGTCCAGGGAGACGGCAGGAACAGAGTGTCCAGGGGCCCTGGGCCATCTGTGAGCACTGCCCCAGGACCACAGGAGTACGAGTGGGGCACTGTGGGGGTAGGGCCGTGGACGGGATGGTGGGGAGAGGCCCTCACAGAGACCCACAGCTTCCTGGGGTGAAGAGGCTGCGGGGCCGTGGGGCTTCCTCAGGGACCCAGGCAAAGCCTCCCTCAACTCGGACTCTGTTCTGTCAGAGGAGCCATGTGAGCAGGGGGGCCTGGGCTTCACCCCTGCAGGTCCCTCCCGCAGCCTCCATGGGATGCCCTGGAGCCGGGCTTTTCCATAAACCCAAGGCCCCTGTGGGTGTGTCTCCTGAAGAGGCCTTGCCGTCTCCGCCCCTCAGCCTTGGCCACATGGCCCTCTCTGCCTGGGTGCCCTCTTCTAGTCCCCCCGAGCACTGCTCCTCCTCCTTCTGGGTCCAGTCGCAGCACCTGTGGGAGGTGCTGCCCTGACTCCCTCCCGTCCCCTCAGCCCACTTTGCTCACCCCTCGGTCACACTCTCTTCTCTGTCTGGGGGTCTGTGGGCTCTGAGGGCTGGAGCCATGTCAGCCTCAGCTCTGATTCCCCAGCATCCAGCAGAGCCTGGCTTAGTGGAGGTTTGTTGATTGACTGTTCGACTGAATTCTTCTTTAATCACTGGGGCTACCAATGAATAACTCTTACTATCTGCGTGATGTGCATTACCTAGTTTGAGCCTCACAGCCATCCACAGAGGTGGGTGTTGCTGTCAATCCTACCTTACAGATGGACAAACTGAGACTCAAAAAGGAGAAGGAACTTAGGGCAGGTCACACAGCCAGCAAGGGCAGAGCCAGGAGCTGAGTCAGCCCTGCTGCTAACAGAGCTGTGCCCCTAAGCATGCGATGCTCCCAGCCTCTCCTGTGGCAGAGTCCTCCCCAGTCAGTGCTCCCTCGCCCCATAGCAGGTATGCGGTCAGAAGCTGGGGCTGGCGTGCCTGTGTCCCCAGCATGCAGCCCAGGGCAGGGCGTGGAGCTCAAGCTCAGGGGAGCTTTGGGGAAGGAATGACGGAGTGTGTAATAGGGACACCAGCCTGGCTCTGGCTGGCACTGGAAGCTTTACGCATCTGACCCCTCCCTAGTGTTGGGACACCCCTGACAGGTCAGGACAAGCCTGTGTTCACCCCCATTTTACAGCTGAGAAAACGGAGTCTTGGGTGCTATGATGGGTCCAGGGTCACTCAGCTTGTAAGGGGCAGTGGCAGGGTTAAAACCTGTTTGTGTGGCTCCAACAGGCCATGCCCCTGCCTGCTACACATGTAGCCCCCCCCCCATATAGCTCGTGCATTACAAGTGTGTTCTGGGGGGAGAGAGAGGGGGAGAGCGGTGTCTCTGGTGGGTAGGTGGTGCGTTTTGGGGTAGGAGGTGCTGTGTGTGCAGGAGCTGCTGGGACCTGTTTTCCTTTGCTCATGACATGGATTTTAAACCAAGCCCGGGCTTTGGTCTGGACAGGGAGTGTGAGGGCAGAGAATCAGGGCCATCCCTGGTGACGATGGAGTCTCTGCAGGGAGAGAAGCCCTCCGGGGCCTGCGGGTCCACCCTGCACGATGGCAGGAGGGCAGGACAGCAACTGCCAGGGAGGACTGGCCTTCAAACTGACATCTGAGGGGCCGGGCAGCTGCTGGCAGATGTCACTCAGACCTGCAGGGAGACCATCCAGGACAAATGGCCAGTCCCCAGGAGCTGGCCTTGGATCACATGCTGCCCAGCAGCGTGCCCGTCCTTCCGCCCAGAAACGTCCAGGGAAATGCCAGGGCTAAACAGAGCCCCAGTCTGCAGCCCCTACTCCCTGCTTGGGTCAGATGTGACTGGAAGTGAGCACAGCTCACGGGGGAGGGAAGTGGGGGGAGGGAAGGACCACCGAGACTTCAGATGGAGAAAGACACTGCAACAGTTTGGGATGCTTCAAACCCCCGCCCTGATAGACTTCGTATCCTTGAGTCCTGGTGCCCTGAAATCCCAGGACTATGAATGTTTCAGAATGGAGGACCAGACCCTGTGAAAACTTGATTCTTAGAATCTTGAGTGTGAAGGAGCCTTCAAGGTCGTGGCACGAACAGGCTGCTGTCCCCGCAGCTCTCAGACAGCCTCCCACTCCACAGCCCCCTCACGGACTGCATGCTTTTATGGATGCAGAGACAGTGGAGACATAAAATAAACACTTGGATTTTAACTACATTGTGCCCCTGCCCAGGAGCACTGGGGCCTGGGCCTCTCGCAAGCCCCCGTCCTCTCTTGCCAGCCTCAATCGGGGTGTCTGGGATGGTTGCCACGGTCTGCCACCTCCTCCTCCTGCTCCCCGCCCCCTGCCCTAGCCCTGCAGCCCCCCGCTGGAGCGCAGCAGGTAAGGCACTGGGGACCAAGGGGCCAAGAGGGAGAATGTCTTCAGCAGCCATGAGCCTGGGGAGCCAAGCGGATATTGATTCCGTCTACGGGAGCAATGGGACCCGTTAAAATGTGGCTGTTAAATTGCTCTGCCTGAAGCCAGCCAGCTCTGCGGGTGGGCGGGCAGCCTGGCGGCAGGCGGTGGACAGACCAGCCGAAGGCTAGCGCCCTGGTGTGGTGGACTTAGATACCCCCTGGGGCCTGAGGCAGCCTGCCTGGGGCCCTTGCTGCCCTGGTGCCCACGGGCCCTTGCGCTCCGGCCGCACCCACTCCTTGGCATCCTCTGAGTGCAGGCTGCTGCGCTCACACAGATGCCTCCCGTCGCCCCTCCGTCTCTCAGAATCCGACTCAGCTTTCTGGACGCAGTGCACATGGCACCTCTTCCACGAAATCTTCCTGATTTTCCGCTCCCTACTTCCAACATTTTGAGAGAAATGGGCTTTCCCCCCCAAAATCCCCGAAGCCCCCAGGGCTCTGCCTGCTTTCTGCCTCCTGTCCCTCTGCTATAATAACTGAAGAAGAGTTGTGGGCCCCTGACAGGGGACACCTGTGCTTCACTCGCCCCACCCGTCCCCCCGACATATGTGGGGCCTGGGAGCCCAGGCGCCCAGGCTACGTGAGCAGCTCGCCTGGGCAGGGCAGGGCAGGCAACTGTTGGCCAAGCTGTGGCCTGATGGGCATCCCCACCCCCCAGCTCCCCATCCCCACGACAGAGGTCAGGAACCGCTCAGTGCTGAACTGTCCCCTCTCCCTCATGTGTGATGCTCACAGACACCACCACTCCGATGACTCACAGTCAACCCCCGCTTAGCCAAAGGCCACCTTTGTCCTTGGGATGCCCCTCAAGGATGCTGAGAGCAGCCCCAGCAGTTGGAGCCAGGCAGTCTGGGGTTTGAATTCCAGCTCAACACTAAAGACTCTGTAACCTCGGCCCAGTCGCTTCCCTCTCTGAGCCTGTTTCCTCGTCAATGAAACAGAGATACTGGGCCCTATCCCTTAGAAAGGTTGTGAGAATTGAATGACACAGCTGCTGCAGAGGCCCAGAGAGGGCCATTGGCTGCCTGGAGTCACACAGCGAGAGGGTAGGAAAGATGCTCCCCTTGCCCCATCCCGCCTCTCTGGGGTCCTGTGTTGGGCCTGGTCTGTGGAGCCTGGCAGCGGCTCCCCTGTGGCCTCAGGAACAGCAAACCATTGCTTGGGGCTGGGCTTGGGCGCCTTGGTTGTTCCTTTGGTCTGACCAGGCCTCCCCACGGGCCTTATCTACCCGTTCCCTCCTTTCCCACCAAACTAATCTCTCCCTCTTTTCAGGAGTTCCTGTTTCCTCTCTGCCGCCTTCTTGTCTCTCTCCCCGGCCGACTCTCCCGCGTCTCCAGCCAGCCTCCCACACTCGGTCGGAGCTGGTGCCATCATCACCGGGAGTTTCCGTCTCTCCGGGCTCCCGAGCCTCTCAGGGCCCTGTCTGGGACTGCTGCTCCCTCATGCCTGGGTGGGGATCCTGCCGGTGACGAGAATTCGGACGCCCACAGGACAGTGCCTGGCCTTTAATTCTTCGGGGTGGCCACTGGCCCAGGGGCCTCCACAGGCCACTGCAATGGTTTCAGGGTTTTCACTGTACAGTTCCCGGGTACCAAGATCTCAGGGTTCCAAATCTGAACACGACGAGATCCTGAACTATTAAAGCTCCGAGGTTCTGGGAGCCTCTGGGACCCTGTGATCCACCTTGGGGGAGGACCCCCGACCCCCGGCCTGACCGAGTGGGGCTCGGTCCAGCCGCCTCCTGAGAACCTGACCTGCAGGTAAGGAGCAGTCCGGGGACCAGCTCCCCACGCTTGGTCGTCCAGCCCCTGAACAGACAGAAAGGTGCAGGCCTTCAGCACAGGTCTAGGGACTGACCAGTGGCAGGTACACAAGGCCCACTGAGTCAGGGGCACAGCTGAGTCTCCCATCCTGAACCCCTCCTGGCCTGGGCCCCCCACTTAGCCCAGGAAATGGTGCTCTGTCTTCCACGCTGCCCTCCCTGTGCTTGGCTGGAATGAGGACGTGGGAGAAGGGACGGGCCCGGGCTCTGTGCCCCACTCTGCTGTGAACTTTTCCTGGGATCCGGGGCCAGCCCCCTCTCCTCGCAGAACCTCCATTTCCTCCTCGATCAGAGGTGACAATACTCACCTTGGGGGGCTGCTGTCAAGATTACTTGGGACAATGTGTTTGGAATGGTACACAGCAGGTGCATAATAAATGGCAGCATTTATATTATTATGACCACCCTTTCTGACAGTCATTCTGGGTCCTTGGTCCAGTTTCCCCATTTGCTTGTCCTGATTAAGGCCCAAAGGACACCCTGGGGCCCCATGGGTGGGTTGGGCTGATCCCAACCCATGAGGAAGTCCCAGACAGGTGGGGGAGACAGACACAACACAGACCCTATAACACCTTGGTTCAGTGCAACACTGGAAGGGTGCACAGAGGCTGTGGGGACGCAGAGGAGACCTGAGGGTGGGCATGGAGGGCTTCTTGGAGAAGGGGGCCATTCATCTGAACCTTGAAGGAGGAGAGGCCATTGGCTTGAGGATGAGCACATTGGCTGCTTTAAGGGTTCAAAAGGCTGTGGGCAGCTGAGAAGGGCACTGGGGCAGGCTTCGTGGAGAGGGCTGGGAGTGAGATTCTGGCAGGGAAAATAGCATCCCAGGCTTGGAGAGAACAGCAGATGCCCAGAGGCAAGGTGGGCCAAGCGGCTGAGTTCAGTGTGGGTGAGCAAATACCTGGGGAGGTGCAGGAAACGTGCGCCTGGAAGAATCGCCTGGGGCCTTGTGTGCCAGGCCAGGGACCCAGGGATTGGTTTTGTGGGCCGTGGCGGCTGACGGAGGCTGTGCAGCAGGGAAGCCCTGGGCCCGGGAGACAGCACACTCTGCAGGGGCTGCCCAGGGAGGCTCCATCCCCCCACGGCCCCCAACCCTATCAGCTCTGTGACCACAGGAAAGGCCCCTCCCATCTCTGAATTTCCTCAGCTGCGAAACAGACCAGCAGACTTATCTGGAGTCCCTTACAGCCGTGATTCTGTGACTCTGGGCACTCCCACTGCAAGCGCCCCGGCAGTGCTTGGAGGATGACCACAAAAGCCCTCCTTCTTCCCACCACCCCGCGACTGGTCCAGCCCCTGAGGGTCGTCCCTGCCATCCCGCCCCTGGTATGCCCGGGCTGTAGGCCCACTCTGCCTGGCCCCTCCAGGTGGCCCTGCCCTCAGCGTCTGTGTCTCTTCCCATGTTTGTAACGTTCTCCTAGAGCCTTCGTCTCGTTAGACACAGGTGAGGAATAACTGCTTCCATCTGGGACACCTACTGTGGGCCAGGCCAGGGAGACTCCACTTGCTCACCCCTTGCTTACTGATGTCACCCACACGCAGAGAGTGACACCAAAACTGAGAGAGGACAGTGACATGCCTGCAGTGATCCTGCTCTTCGTGGACCCTGTCTCTACTTGGCAATCGCCGGACCCCGTCTGGGTCCCCTCCCACCTCCCTGCTGTTATTTCTGTCTCCTTTGCCGCTTTTCCTCCTCGCCTCCCCAGCATCCAAGGTGCAAGTGCCCCAGGCCCAGCCTCAGTCCTGTCTCCCCTATCCCGCCCACTCCCTTAGTGATGGCGCCCGAACGTGCACCCCCAGCCCTGGCTTCCCCCAGCGCGCCAGCCTCGAGCATCTGCCCATCTGCTCAGTATTTCCTCTTGGGGCCTAAACAATGTCACGGTCCCTGAGTGTCCACATCTGAACCCCGTCCTCTCTCCACCCCCATCTCGGCATTCGGCCCCTCCGTCCTTCCAAGTGTTCCAGCCAACCCCGGCATTCATTCTTGGGCCTCCTTCCCCTCACGCCCCACATGCGGAAAGAGAACAAATCCTGTTGGCCCCACCTTCAAAACAGAACTGGAATCCAAGCACTTCTCACCACGTCCACTGCCGTCAGCCTGGTGCAGGCGCAAGGCTGGGCCCCTTCCCAACCTCCAGCCTTCATCGCCACCGCCCCCATTCTACAAATGGGGAAACTGAGGCTGGGGGCCCTCCCCAGGGCCGCACGGAAAACCCACCAGGGCTAGCTGGAGCTGGCCTCTGCCACCTCCCTGAAGCCTGCACCCCCGGCTCCCGAAGCGCACTGGCAGGCCTGACCACAGGGCCGTGCTGTGCAGCGCGTGTCCCCGAGGAGCGAAGAGGCTGCCAGCTGGGTTTATGTTTCAAGACGTCTGTCCTCGCCCTTGACCAAGAGCTCTTACGGGGAGACCCGGGCCAGGGCCGGGTGTGGGCATGTGCGGGGGGAGCAGGGACATCAATCAGAAGCCGCCGTGCCTGGAAACTGGAGAGTCCCCCCCGGCCCCCCACCAGCCCCGCAAGCCGCTGAGTTCACTTGAGGAGGCCAGAAACTGCAGGGGCGGGCTGGGCTTCGCTCAGCATTTATTTCATATGGCTGTTTAAAAAGCTTGTTTTAAAATATAGATCATTATATATATATTTATATATATAAAATATATAAAGAGGAATTGAGGAGAGCTGCCCCAAAGACAAAGCTATGTTTTATAAATATTTCTGTAGCTCCCACATCCCAAAGGAAGAAAAAAACAAAAAACAAACACATTTACAACCCAAGCTAGTGGTTCCATGTGGTGGGCCCAGCAGGTTCAGACCCGGGGGTGGGCTGGGGGTCCCGCAGACGTTCTGATGAGGGCGGGCAGACCCCCTCCCGGAGGCTGGGCTCTCTGGCACTCAAAGGTCAAGTCCACACCAGTCTCAGCAAGCCCATGCCCCTGGATTCTTAGACCAGCCTGTGGGCACTCCGGGGCCTCGGGCTGCCAGGTTATTTTTAATCTTGTCGGTTTCCTTTGATGTCCCGGCCCTCCTTCCAGGGCGGCCAGGCCTTCTGTTCCTGGTGGCTTCCAAGTGCAGGCAAAGCACGGTACACCTCCCACGCCAGGCATCTGGAATTCACAAGCGAAACTCCACGGAGAGTCTCCAGGCCCCTGGCCCTGGCCGCTGAGGGTCCTCAGGCAGAGTCTGCGCCCTGCGTGGGGCGGAGGGCACGGCCTCACTTGCACACGTAGCGCTCCACGGTGCGCTCACACCTGCGGCAGGTGACATAGCAGCACCAGTGGTACTTGCAGTGGCACCGCTCGACCACACGGTCTGTGTAGGGGTTGTAGCCGCGCCCACAGCACATGAGGTCACAGCTGTCGCTGCCGTTGGATGTCTTGTTGCACTGCCTGGTGGAGGGGGGAGGAGGTCAGTGAGTGTTCCCGTCACCCCCCACACATCCCCTGCGACTCCCAGCCTCTCCTGCGGCCACTGACTCAGTCCCTCTTGGAAGGCGTCTCAATCTTTGGGGAATTTTAACTAATTTTCTTACCTAAGAGCACTTCAACCTTTGCCCCTATTTGTAATAAGCAGTTATCGAAATGACGGGGTTGCTTTGTTTTCTTGAAGGTATCTTTTTTCTGTTTCTTCTACTTCTAAATACTCAAAGGACCTTCAAAATCCAATCTGTCTAATAATCCTACCTTCATATTTAATCTTTACTTATATTGAGACAGATGCGAAGATCGTTTTCACTTTAGAATCCCAGGACACATTCTCAAACACTCAGAATGGCACTGGCTGCGAGGCCTCGTGAGCACCTGGCACACTGTCCGTGGGGGGCGAGGGGCTGGCGGCCACGGGCCTCCCACAGGGCAGGCGCGTCCCTCGGGTATTTTATCTTACTAGAGGCAGGCGGGGTCCTTGGGGAGGGGGTGGAATTATTATGCCCCTTACACCGGTGACCACAGGCTAAACAAAGGGCAGAGGCTTAAACTCAGGGCTGCTGAAGCCAAGGCCGTTGCTACTCTCCCTACCCCGAAGGCATGGGACCCAGGGCTGGCAGGGGCTGCATTTCTTCCCGAATCACATCAGGCCTGTGGGATAAGAGGACTGACAGTCCCTGTAAAATGCAAATATCCCTCTGTGGCTATCAGTTCTTTTGTCTAACGAAAACACCTCTGTTCAGACCGGTGGTTCCTCTAGCTGAGCTGAGGCTGGAAAGGGGGTGTTTTTCTGGGACGCAGTTGGGGACAGAGCAGCAGGGTTTGGAACACTGGGCAGGAACAAAAGGGTCCCCACAGCTGTGTGGACAAAGGAATCCCAGAATGTCTAAGACAGGCAAGCCCTGAAGATGACTGAATCTAATCCTCAGATTTACTGATGGGGAAACTAAGGCACAGATGGAGAGGCTCTTTCCCAGGGTGAGCACCGGGTCTGTGAGAGCTCAGGAAGGCTCCCTGGAAGAGGAGGTCACCCAGGATTTTGATGGAAGATGATGAGCAGGACTAACATGCGGAGGACAGAAGAGGGTGTTGAGGGAGCATCTGGGCAAAGGCCAAAGCCCCAGCCTGGGTAGTGAGAGAGCAGATGGCAGGGGAAGGCTGGAGGCAGGGAGGCTGGGCAGAGGCTGGGCAGCAGCTGGGGAGAGGTCTAGGCCTCAGCAGGGACCGGGCAGGGGCGGGAAGGAGGGGAGCTCCTGGAGAAAGTCAGCGACCTACATGTGGGCTGCAAGCAGTTCCTGTGGGAGGCAGGAGAACAGTGGGAAGAACACATGCCCCAGAGCCAGGCAGAGCTGGGTTCAAGCCCCAGCTTAGCCACTTACAGTCTGTGTGACTAAATAAAAGTCACTTAACCTTTCTGGGCTTTGTTTAGCCACTTAACATCCATGAGTCCCCCTCTGCCTTATCCTGAAGGTCTACAGTTGACCACTCGGCCCTCAGTTGTAGGAAGGGAACAGAGTTCCTTTTTTATTTCTAGATCCCTGACACGCAGTGTCTGAAAACCTGGCCTCCAACATCAGAGCCAGACCAGGCCTGAGAGGGTGCCCGGGACGGGGAGTTAGAGAGGGCAGGGCCACGGGCCCAGGGAAGGGCCTCTGGGATGCCTGGCTCCCAGGGCACAGGGTGGCACAGGTCATGGGGTGTGAGTTTCAGGGGTGCAGGCCTCTGGAAGAAACATGACAAAAGGGCTGAGGTTTGGAATATCGGCTGCTGGCTAGGCCTCAGTTTCCCCAGGTTAGATTTGAGGAGGGCTGCAAGGTGTCTGCCCCAGCTAGGGCGCCAGCCTCTACAGAGATACCACCTGTGCACATGATATCCAACCCTCTGCACTCCGTATCCCCTAACCCAATACATCTCACATTCCCTCTCCTCCAGGAAGCCTTCTTTGATGTCCAGGCTGGGTCAAGACCCCTCTGGGCTCCTCTTGCACTGGGCTTCCCTCTGTCACAACCTGAGCACTTGAGGTCCCCCCGCCCGCCAGCGCCTGCCAGAGCCAGGCAGAGCTACAGCTGACCTGCAGCCTCATGTAATGGGTGCAAGAAATGTTTGTGGCTGTAAACTACTGAGAAATTGGGGTTGTTTGTTACTGCAGCAAAAGCTGACCGATACAGATGCATGCAAGGCCCCACCCAGGGGAACAGCATGCTAAGGATGCCAGGAGGGTGGGTGGTGCTGGGGGTGGGGGCTCCTCTCCAGTAATGTTGGGGCAGCTCGGAGAGAGGCCTGGCAGCCTGAGGGAGGAGGGAGGAGGGGAGCCGGCCTGGCACAGAGAGATGCTGGGTAAGTGTAATTGGAGATCACTGGCCAACCCCGTGAGCTGCCTGGTGTCCTCCCCATTGCACAGAAGGCAAGACTGAGCCTCAGATCAGTGAGGGACATGCTCAGGTTCACCCAGCCAGGGAGCTGTGCCCTTCCCCAACAAACACACACACACACACACACACACACACACACACACACAGCTCATGGGTCGGGGAGACCCTCTCTGCCCTGAGGCCCTCCGTGGGCTTCCCCCAGCCCTCTGTGTTCTAGAATCCTCCTCTCCCTCCCCCATCCCCATCTGCCTCGGCCCAGCCTCTCACTCCTTCCTGTCTCCCTGGCCTGACCCAGTTCCATCTTCATTCCGCCGACCCCCTCAATCTGGCCTCCAGATGGGAGCCTGGGCCTCCTCGCAGAGCCTGCCGCCCTGGCCTGTGGGGACGGAGCCCCCAAACCACCCCTCCCTCTGCTGGAGACGGGAACGTGGGCTGCGGAGGAAGTAAATGCTGGCTGGGCACCAACTATGTGCCAGACACGTTCCCAGACACCCGCTCTCTGGTTCAATATTCTTTTAACCCCGAGAACACTAGTTTTGTGGAATGCTATTAGGGGCTCCCTAATAAAAGAGTTCCACGGCCAAACACCTCTGGGAAACACTGGCTTAAACAGATCCTTTATCATGGGATTCCTCGCAGCCTTTAATATGTGCTTGTGCCTCGTGAATTACCAAAGAGAATTTCCCAACATATTTGATTGCAGAACTTTCTATTACAGTATGTCAGGGCCAGCCTTCTCCAGAACGGTCTTTGGGAAATGCTGCTTGCCGGAACCCCCACCAGCCCCGCCTGGCTCACAGGTCTGCAGTCTCCACGGCTCCCCTTCTCCTGTCCTGAGCCGGCTGCAGCAGCTGCGACTGGGCGAGCTGCAGGGACCCCAGCCCTGGCTCTGAACATGGGACCAGGGAGTCCCCAGGAGGAGATGGAAGGAGCTGGGGCCCGGGAGGAGGGCTGGAGTGGGTCGGGGGACACACGAGCACGCTTACTCTACTGAATGCAGGCAGACCACACCCTCCTTCAGCTCTCTGTGGACTCCATGTGGACCCCGTGTGGTTCTGGGCTGGCTGCTGCCCCTACCTCCCCTGTCCCATTCAGGTCCTCTTTCTGTTTTTTATTTTTTGAGACAGTTTGGCTCTGTTGCCCCGGCTACAGTACAGTGGTGTCGTCATAGCTCACTGCAACCTCCAACTCCTGGGCTCAAGTGATCCTCCTGCCTCAGCCTCCCAGAGTGCTAGGATTACAGGTGTGAGCCACCGTGCTGGCCCTCAGGTCCTCTCTCGTCCAGTGAGCAGGCTGTATGACATTCATCCTTCATCTATTCATTTGACATTTACTGAGCACCTAGTTCATGCTGGGCAGCCTCTTCCCTATCCCCTGTCTCTCAGTCGAGTCGTTGTCTCTTCTCATCTGTCTCTCCCACTAGGGG
>RJWJ010032061.1:0-18758 GCA_004363605.1 Indri indri
AAACTATTTTCCATTTTCTATACAAACCAGAGCTCCATTTCTTAGAAATTCTGAGTTTTAAAATTAATAACATAAACCGGGTTCTGCTAGGTCACTGTATCCAAGTCATCTGTTTTGGATTGGCTAAAATTATTTCTTGCAGATGACAGGAAATGCAATTCAAACTGGCTTAAACAACAACACAAAAAAATTTTATTGCCTCATGTAACTGAAATGTCCAGCTGTAAGTTTTCAGGTGCAGCTTGATCCAGAGCCTCCAATGCTGTCAACAGGAGTTATTTTTCTCTACATGTCTTGGCTCTACATAGCTGGCTTTGTTCTTAGCCCCTAGCCTTCCAGATTTAAGTCCAACAGGCACGAGTCTGTGCCTCTCTTTCAGTGGCCCCAGGAAGCATCACATTGCATCTCAATGGCTTTGCTTGGATACTTATCACTTAGCCATCATTGTGTGCAAGAGAATGTTCTATTTCATTTGGTCAGATTTGAGTCTTGCCTGCTTGCCCTGAACCTGACATTAGGGGAGGAATCCCATGTGAATCATGCGGAAAGAGATTTCCTCAAAAGGAAGTTATAGAACCAGATTGGTTACCAGATTAAGAATATGTAGCAAACACACACACATGCAATTGCACATACACACACGTTCACTGGAAATCACAAAAATAGAAAGACATTAATGAATCACATATGAACATATTTATACCCCCTACTCTTGTCATTTTGATCACATAAACAAGAAAATGCAATGAAAGTAAAAAGATCTGTTTCTTTAATTGAGGGGCATTTAATCATCCTTATTAGATGTATGCTTTATTTCCAAAGATTTGAAGATAAAACCCAAACCATGGAGTTGCTGATATTTGTGGTTATTGCATGCACTCAGGCAAGTATGTCCAAATCTCATTGGATATATTTCATATTACCTTTTAATCAAAATACATTTCATTCCAAACTTCCAAAACTAGCAAATAAGCAATTAATATCGTTTTCCATGAACTATCAATATGATGAACCATATTACATAACTACACTATCCCATGTGATAATGTAGTTATCCAGTCTATAAGATAAAGATGTGGCACAGGAGGAGGTTGGGAGAGGACACAGTATGCCTTAAAAGTATATGAAAGGAATTCAAACTCAAAAGTTAAATTCTTATACTAAGAGAAAAAATAAGGTATCTGGTAGAAGTGAAAGGCCGTGATTGGCAAAAAATTTACAGGAGTGTAGAGAGGAAAGAATTTGAGTTACTCTTGGTTCTGCTACTTGCTTCCTGACTTTGATAAGTTATTTGAATTCTCTGGGCAATTTATGTAACTAATGTTTGTACCCTTATAATATTTTGAAATTAAAAATAGAATAAATAAGAATCTCCTATTAGAAAACCATTTTAAAATGGTTTGGTCACAAGATAGTTGCTATGCCAGATGGGTTATATCATTTTATTTGCTTGATTACCAGTCTGCATCAGAAGAAAAAGGAAATGTGGTCTAAGATAACTAGAATTTTTTATTTCATGCTGTGGTAGAGTCTACATTTTTATTTTGTTTTGTTTTTGCTGGCAGGGATGTAATAGGGGAGGTGGGAAGAAAACTGTGTATATTAATTACCTATAAACATTTTACAGTTTGTTGGAAGAGCAGATGACACAGAATACAGAAGGTTATCTGGTGCTTCATTCCTACACTATGCTGAAGTTATGGGGCAAGTGCTGGGAATTTCCTGAACTTTGTGGAAAAGATTAGCCTCTTGGCCCCAATTCCCTTAGCCATAGTTCCCTACATTCTATGGTCTGAATGTTTGTGTTCCCCAAGATTCATGTTAAAATCCTAACCACCAAAGTGATGGTATGAGGAAGCAGGGTCTTTGGGAAGTGATTAGGTCATGGGGAAGATGCCTCATGAATGGGATTTGTGCCCCTATGAAAGAGGTCCAGAGTGACCCCTCAGCCCTTCCATCATTGAGGACATAGCACGAAAGCACTATGAACCAGAAAGCGGGCACTCACCAGATACTGAATCTGCCAGTGCCTTGATCTTGAACTTCCAGCCTCCAGAAGTGTGAGGAATAAACTTTTATCATTTATAAGTGCACCCCCCCACAAAAAAAAAATTCTCCAGGCATCTGTCTTTTTACTGGGAAATGGGCATAATAAAATCTGCCTGTCAGATAATGATAATAAATGTATGCAATACAATAATATTGAAAGCAATTATTACTCTACCTTGAAGATGGAGCAATAATTCATAAGGAAGAAGAGGAAAAAAAGATGGCCATAAAGAAGAAAATGCTAAAACAAAGGCACACAGGCACAAAAATAAGTGTACTATGTAAAACTATGAAATTTATTTCCTTATGTATTCCTTCTTTGAATCTTAGTTTTTAAAACTCAAGAAATGAAGTCCTGACTCATTTTCATGGATGTCATTCTCCATATTTTACTAGATTCCACCAACATTTATTTTCTAAGTTGAAGTCTCAAGTGTGCCTACCAACAAGACCTACTCTTAGAATCTAAGAACATCAATCACTTTCACAATTGGAAATGCAGAAGACTACCCAACTACTCACTTAAATAGTTACCTAATGTCTTCCAGTGTTCCAGTTTTTAAATAATCTTTGAGTGTGTTGGCTATATTTGAACAGGAAAAGGTTAAATAAAAGCAACAGTCAATAGTATCTGGCCACTCCTTGCAGCACAGAAGAGAATGTTAGCCTTAATTTCTCTATATTTGCTATAATTTACTTTATGAATTATTATCTTTCTCTCACTCTCTTGAGATTATTTTGATCATGTTCACATTATTATTAATTGGTTAATATATCAGCAAAGATTTATTAAGGGTATAATTCTCTAAGATTTTTAAAAAATCAGTTAGAATCAAAATATATAATGAAAAGTAAGGAGAGAAAAAAGAAAAGACTCTAATAAGTAAAATCAGATATGAAAGAAGAGACATTACAACTGACATCACAGAAATACAAAAGATCATAATAGAGTACTATGAACAATTGTACATCAGAAATTGGATAACCTAGAAATAATAGATAAATTTCTAGACATAACCCACCAAGATTAAATTATAAAGAAACAGAAATTCTGAACAGACCAATAACTAGTAAGTAAATCAAATCAGTAATTAAAAATCTCCATCAAAGAAAACCCCAGAACCTAGTAGTTTTACTGCTGAATTCTACAAAACATTTTAAAAAGAACTAATACTAACCCTTATTAAACTCTCTCCCTAAAAACTGCAGAGGTGGGAGCTTCCAAACTCATGTTATGGGGCCAGGTTTCCCCTGATACCAACACCAGACAAGAAAACTACAACAAAAAAAATTTACAAATCAACATCCCTAATGAACATAAATGCAAAACTCTTAAGATAAAGTACTAGCAACCAAATTAAACAGTACATTAAAAGAATCATTCATCATGATCAAGAGAGACTTAGTCCTAGGATGCAATGATAGTTCAACATAAACAAATCAATATTCAATGCACCACATTAACAGAACAAAGGATAATCTCAATAGATGCATCAAAGGTATTTGACAAATTCCAACATTATTTCAAGATAAAAAAAAAAACTTTAAAAAATTAATGAAACTCAACACAATACAGGCCATATGTGACAACAGAAGCTCAACTGATGTCATACGCAGCAGTGAAAAGTTGAAAGTTTTTCCTCCAACATCAAGAACAAGGCAAGAATGTCCACTCTTGCCACTTTAATTCAACACAGTACTGGAAGTCCCAGCCAGGGAAATTAGAAAAGAGAAAGAAATAAAAGACATCCAAATTGGAAAGGAAGAAGTTAAAATGTTTCTGTTTATAGATGCCATGATCTTATAAATGGAAAACCCTAGAGACCCCACCAAAAAACTACTAGAACTAATAAATGAATTCAGTCAAGTTTCAGGATACAAAATTAACATACAAAATCAGGAGTATATGGACTCAACCTAAGTGCCCATCAACTGATGAGTGGATAAAGATCCCATGGTACATACATACCATAAAAAGTAATGAAATAATGTCTTTTGCAATAATTTGAATGGAACTAGAAGCCACTATCCTAAGTGAAGGATCTCAGGAACAGAAAAACAAATACTGCATATACTCACTTGTAAGTGGGAGCTGAATGATGGGTATACATGGTCATACAGAGTGGTGTAATGGAGTTGGAGACTTGGAAGTGGGGAAGATGGGTGTTAGGGTGGGAGATCAAAAAATTACCTGTAGTTTACAATGTATACCATTTGGGTGACAAATACACTAAAAGCCCTGACTTTGCCACTATACAATTTATCCATCTATCAAAAAAACACTTGTATCTCCTAAATCTCTGTACACCAACAACTACCCATCCAAAAAAGAAATCAGTAAAACAACCTCATTTACAATAGCTAAAAAAGTAAATAAAATACATAGGAATAAATTCAATCAAGCAGGGAAGGAAAAGAGCTGCACAGTGAAAACTGTAAAACGCAGATGATAGAAATTGAAGAAGACTCAAGTGAATATAAAGATATCTTGTGTTTGTGGATTAAGACATTATGTTAATATGAAATAAGCCAGGCCCAGGAAGACAAATGCAACATAACCTCACTTAAATCTGGAATCTAAAAAAGTTGAAATCATAGAAGCAGGGAGTAAAATGGTGGTTACCAGAGGCCGGAAGGTGGGAGGATTGGAAACATGTTGGTCAACGGACACAAAATTTCATTTAGGAGGAATAAGTTCAAGAGATCTATTATACATCATGGTGACCATAGTTAATAACAAAATATTGTACACTTGAAAATGGCTAAGAGAGTAGATTTACAGTGTTCTCACCACAAAGAAACAACCGTGTAAGACAATGAATATGTCAATTAGCTTGATTTAATGATTCCAAAATGTATACATATATCAAAACACCATGTTATACATGAAAAATACATACAATTTTTGTCAATTAAAAAAGCAAAATTAGTGGTTCACATCTCCTGTTAGATATACAGATAAATTACTAGGTCAAAAAGGTTCTGTCAATGAGCATTATGATTTATTAAAGCACTTGAAAAATAATTTACCAAATCATACCCTTTTCATAATATCTAATTTTCTCTTTGGGAGTAGAGTCTCTTTGCCTCATGACCGCAAAGGCTGAGAAGGAATCTTGTTTTTATTCTGAACTCTCTCAAACTAGGATGTTTTTTTATGAGTGTGGTTTTTAAAATTGCACATGTGTTTAACTTGGTTTTTGACTTAACCATCCAACAATTTAGGTAATGATTGATAGACACTTGGAATAATATAAAATGATACCATCCTAGTTTTCATATAGAAAAACACAAAGAATATCTGGTGTTCACAGAAATAATATGTGCTCACATTTACATTCATCCTCCATGCCCTTATGCATTTTCTAGGCTCCCCAAACACACCTCAAAGCTTTTCATTCTCAAATGAGGGAATGAGACTCAAAGACATCTGTGTTTTTTGTCTCTGCTTTCTTTCATCCAAATATTCTTCCCTGCCCCATCAGATAATATTTCTCATTTTTCCATTTTCAATTATTCCCAGCAGCTTTTTGTTGGAAATTTCTAAATGTTTTAACATTGAGTTTGAACATGATTTTTATAAATGGCATCATTATAAATAACATTGGTTTTACAGACTTGGTATTTGACTCCTGTGAATTTAGTTTGATAAAATAAGTGAGGTAATATTTAGAAAAAAACACAACTAATGATTTTGTCAGAAGTTTCAAAAAGCAGACTGCAATGAATCCATGAGAGACTGGGTATTGAAGTTGTTTCATGAGTTTCTAGTGAGAAAATGTCACTTTGTCTTATATTCCCATGCAATCTCGAACCTCTTTTATAGCATTCCTTCCACTGATATTGTTTGTTTAATGCCTGTTTTTCTGACGATACTATGGAATTTTCAAGGGCTAGAATTATAATTACCCTTTTCGCTGTGGCATAGAAGCGTCTGGCATATATCAGGTACTTACTAAGTTTGCTTGATTAATGAGTACATTTCATAAACTTTGAAAACAAAGAGAACTTATGATTTTAACATCCTATGTCTCTACAAGATTCATCACTTGGTGATAAAAGGTCTTCCTAACACAGAGATGGGGGTATTTCGTACTCCTATTTATAAATAATGAATTATTATTTTATTCTAACTTTCAGAATAATTACCAGATCATTTTAAATCTTCCTTTATACCAGTCTTCATCCTCCACAATATTCTTACCCCCATTTATTTGCCTCTCTATTTCTGCCAACATTATTACTTTGGCTTGGAATATTTTTATTTGACTTTTTAAACTACCAAAACCTTAATTAGCCTTTTAACAGTACAGCTTATGTCACTGCCTGCCCAAATTTGCAACCTTGGATTGTGGATAAAGCACCACCACTTTGAGATGTTCTGACCATGTTATATTCAGAGACTAACGGAAGAGGATATGGGCTTGAAGAACACCCCCTCCATTGCTGTTGTCTGAACTCTAAAAAAGACGTCTTCCATGGCTTTTATTCAAGCATAGATGGTCAGAAAACACTGTATTACATCTCTATGAATCCAAGGACTGTGCAAATAGGGGGAGCTAAAATCACAGTTGTTGAGGTTGAGTTCTCACATGTAGTTAATTTACTGTATAAATTATCTGAATAAATACCTGAATCCTGATATATGCAAATAGAACTACTCAAGTAATGGATAAAATTATTCACATTTGGTCAAACTTTCTCATTTAGCACCATGGCTCCTAAATTATAGAGGCAATAGCTAATCTACTCAGTTTTCCCCTTATATGATTTGCTCATTTCTACCTTCTTTACTGCTCTACCTTTCATCTTTTACCTTCATTTATGGTTCCCTCTCAGTTTCTGTTCTTTCCATTTTAAAATCTTATGCTTACTCCTTGAAGAAAAATTTTTCCTATTACATAAATCTATATTAAGCCCTCCTTCAATGAAATCCTATCACATCTAGGTTTAGCATATTAAGAAAGAAACTACTTGACAACATAGCTTGAGACTCACAAAATTAAATGGTAAGCAAATGTATTCTGCAGTCCTATGGACCTTGCCATAAATATCAGCATTGCCTCTTTCCTGCTGTGATTGTGGATTAATTTCTTAACTTCTCTGAGTCCGACTTTCCTCCACAGAAAACTGACTATAGTAGCTGTACATATTCTATGGCTTGTTGTCAAAAGCTAAGCATAATTCCTGGTATTCCTGGTATATAATGGAAACTCAATAACCATTCACCACTGGGATATTAGCCAGGTAACTTGGACCCTGGACATGGCTATGCTACTAGCAACATGACTTTGAACGTATCTTCTTTCAAAATCAATATCATTTATTCTAAATTGGAGATAAAATTATACATTTCTAGTTTGGTTATGTTAGTAAAGTTCTACAGCCAATCATCAAGGTACAACATTATTATGATTGCACCATGTATTATTTTTTTATAATAACGTGCTAATTTAGATGCGTTAAAGTAAGCACAGAAGGAAAAAGATGAGGTGATCATACGGAAAGATTTCATGTCATTCTCTCAAACACGATGGGGAATAAATAACAGATGCTTACTAAAGAATTAGTGATCAGGAAATACTAGATTTAAATCCAGAGATGTGGCTACCTCCCTGGATAGCAGGTGCATGAAATAAAATAAAAGCAAGATAGTAAGGATAGCATTATCTTAGAAAGACTAAGTTCATGTTTGGTAGTCTATCTCAGGGTTTCATTTCATTATTCTACTTCATAATTTACATATATTCTCTTTTAAGTTTCATATGTTACATAAAATTCTAAAAAAACATAATAGTTACCTATTAAATATTATTTTCTAATTATTGTGCACATTTAAAATATATAATGCATTTTACATTTAAGAGAAAAAAAAAACACAAATCTTGATCTCAAGGAGTATTTTCCTGGAAAGACCTTACCTGCAAACACTTGTCTAAAAAATATTTTTAAAACTAATGTGAGAGCCATATGAGGTAAAAATATAAAAATGTGGGACACATCACACTCCTCTTCTTCTCAGTTTACAACTGAAATTGGATTTTCTAATCACCCTCTATTATGTATTTATTCCTATTGCTTAGTTTTACCCAGATTTTTATTTTCTTGCTCATTCCAAAGGACATAATTATATTTTATACTTTTTTTCATTTTAACACTCAGTAACATAGTGAAAAATTACATGGGAAGCAAGGTAACTCAATAAAAGTCAAGCCTTTCTTTTTTTGTGCCACAACATATTAAAAATTGCTTTGAGTTGAATGTAAAACTTGGCACAGACAGGCAAACAAAGAACAAAGAAGCATGTTGTTGGAATCAGTTGTGTATTGGCCTCTGAGGATGGGCTTCTAGGTACAAGCTTATAGAAATTCTTTCTAGCTGGAAGTTGCATGCATTCCCTCCTGCTGTTTTATCCCTGTACTTGCTTATACACTGGAATCATTGTGAGGCTCTATTCATAAAAATTCACTTGGGCTATGAGGCTCAAACTATGACTCTTTCATATGTAAAATTTTGTATTTTTTTCTTCAACAAGCTACTTACATCAAAATCTATAAAATAAAAGAGTATTTTAAAGGTTTAAAATGACTCCATGCATCATAATAGGAATATAACTTCCTGAACCAAACTAAATTGTGACAAGATGTTCAAATTTACATCTTCCTCTTCATCTCAGTGGCATGCATCTGCATAAAATGTCTCTGAAGAACAAAAGTATATCAAATAAACAGATGTGAAAAACTATGAGTTTGGCCAGAATGAAGACATATCATAGAAACATGGGCAAGATGCCCAGCATTTTTCAGAGACACCTGAATTCTGTTTTCTTTGCAGTGTGTAAAGTTTCCATGTCTACTCTGTTCCTTTATGATTTAAACTTAATTAAGTAGAACATAAGTAATGTTCCAGTAGGCTTGATGGCTTTCCTTTTGTACCTGTAAACTTTGTGAGGTCAGGAACTGTATTAGTCAGCTTTCCCTGAATTATTTTGTTGAAACAAATAACCCCATAATTTTACTGGCTTGAAAACACTAAGGTTTATGTTTGCTCACATTATATGTCAACTGTGGGTCAACTGAGGATCTACTTGTCTTCATTCTGGAATCCAGGCTGAAGAAGCAGCCACTATCTGAGACATGTTATTCTCATGGCAGAGAGAAAAGAGTAACGGTAGGAAACTACGTGGCCTCTTAAATCTCTCCTTGGCAATAGCATGCATCACTTTTGCTTATATGCCATTGGCCATGGCCAATAGCATAGCCAAACTTGATTCCAGTTGAACAGAAAATATCTTCCTACTTGGATGTACACTGCAAGCCATATGACAATGAGTGAGGATTATATTCCTCTTAGATGGAGGACAGCAAAAAAATGGGAACAATAATACAATCTACTAAAAGAACTCAGTTTGACCTTCACTACCATCTTCCTTTGTATTGAGGACAGTTTCTATCATTTAGTAGATGCTTCATTCATTCCATGGTTATTCTAACATTCATTTATTAATTGTCTACTATGTACCTGGAATACACTAGATGCTTGGCATAATATAGTGACAAACAACCACCCCTGGAATCACAGAACTCATATTATAATGACAGGAGAGAGAGACAATAAACAAAATAAGTTAAAAGTACAGCAGTTAGATGGTGACACTTACTACAAGAACAAGTAGGCAGAATTAGAAGGTGCAGTAGTAAATAGGGTAGTGGGAAGGTGATAGAAAGATCAGAGGAAATGAGGAAAAACCACATGGAGATCTGGTTGGAAGAGTGTCAGAGTGAGAATATCAAATGAAAACTCCCTGAATGGTAATGTGGCAAATGAGTTTGAGGAATGACAAGGAGACTATTATAGTGCAGTGGTGGCAAAACTCCACCTCCGTTCCCTTAGGGTTCAACAGGTACTGAGAATTAAATTGGCACAAGATAGATTAATAGGAGAAAAGCATACAAATTTATTTAGTACAAGTTTTATGTGGCGTGAGAACCCTCTTAAGGAAATGAAGACCCAAAGCAATTAGAGTCATTTACTTATATACTGAATTGGGCAAAAAATGTTAAGTTGTGAAGAAGCAATGAAATTATATGGGAAGGCTCAAAAGATAAGAATTATTTTAACAAGTTCTGTACAGAATTCTTTTGGTCTTGACTTCTTATCCTTCAGGATAAGGATGTTGCATCTTTCACACGGGAATTGCATCTTTTGCTTTTAAGAAACAGCAGGAAGGTCAGAGTGATCTTTTTGCACCTGCTGTTTTTCAAGTTCTTTTAACTTGAACAGTCAATATGTCAGATGGGTATATTTTTAACATCTTTAGTAGCTAGAGCTGAGGCAGCTAGAGGGGATATGGTAAGAGATGAGATAATATAAAAAAAGATATCAGTGTGACAGAATGTGTAGGGAATGTTGGACCTTTTAATATATTCAGCTTTTCTGTGACTAAGGTGGGAAATAATTGGAGGACTATGAGAAGTGACATGATCTGATTTACATTTTGAAAGATCATCCTGGCTACAATGATGAAAACAGATTGACGTGGGGTTGAGTTGGAGAAAGAAGACTATTTATGAGTTCATAGTAACTAATTAGGTGAGAGATGACAATTACTTGCACAAGTGGGAATCAGGGGTGGTGATAAGAAACAATTGGCTTCTGGATATGTTAAATATTTTAATAAAGGTAAACCCATAGGATTTCCTTCTGGACATGATATGGGTATACATTAAAGAGGCATCCCAAGATAATCCTTGCCTAAGTGAAAGATTGATGGGGTGGATTAATGGCAGCAATGAACTCAATTTATTTTCATCTGCTTTTTGAATACATTTTTTAATATTAGAAGAATATTTCTTTAAATAATCCTATACTGAATCTGTGTTTGGCCAGGTGACTTGCTTTAGCCAATGTAACAATAATAAGTAAGATTTAAAAAGTGTTTTCATATTTGAGCTTGCCTTTTGTTCATGTGGAACTCTGACCCTCCATGTAAAAAATCCCAGACACATGTCCTGATAATGAGAAACATGTAGCCTAATCACCCCCATTGTTCTTGATAACAAGCAAGCAATCCCTCAAAACAGGACCAACTTTTCTGATTGATAGCTAACCTCAGATGCATAAGTGAGATCAGCTGAGAGCAGTAGAATAATTACCCATCTAATTCTAGCTCAAACTGACAATCAACCCACATAAATGTTTGCTAAATAATTTCTGTTTTTAGCCAACTGATCCGATGATATTACTCTTAATTTTGATGGGGATGATTTTGCGAGGTTCAGGTTTTTTTTGCTTTTTTTATTCCAGGGTATTGTGAGGGTACAAACATAGTTACACTTTATGTCTTTGCCTCACCCAAGTGCAGGTTAAAGGCATGCCCTCCCCCACCATAGTGTTACCCGTGTCCTTTAGTTGTAGATTTACCCCCCAATCCCTAGAGAGTATTTCTGTCATGTGATCACCCTAGTGTTGATCAGTTAGTACCAATTTGATGGCGAGTACAAGTGGAGCCCATTCTTCCAATCTCGTGGTGCCTCACTTTGGATAATGGGCTGAAGTTTAACCCAGGAAAGTATAAGAGGTGCTAGATCACTGTCGTTTCTTATGATTGAGTAATATTCCATTGTAAACATATACCAAATTTTAATAATGCACTCATGGATTGACGGGCACTTGGGTTGTTTCCACATCCTTGCAACAGTGAATTGTGCTGCCATAAACATCTGGGTGCAAATGTCTTTATCATAGAATGTTTTGTGCTCTTTTGGGTAGATGCCTACTAGGGCTATTGCTGGATCGAATGGTGTTTCTATTTTTAGCTCTCTGAGATATCTCCAAATTCTTTTCCACAGAGGTTGCACTAATTTGCAGTCCCACCAGCAGTGTAAGAGTGTTCCTGTCTCTCCGCATCCTCGACAGCATTTGTTGTTTGGGGATTTTTTGATAGAGGACAATCTCACCGAGGTTCAGTTTTAAAGATGAAGACGAGAAACTTATTTTTGGACATGTCAGATGTGAGATACCTATTGATATCCAAGTAGAAGACATTAACAAGGGAAACATAATAGGATGGCCAAGAAGCCTTAAGGGCTACGTTAAGTTCAGTGACCATTTAGCATGTTTGTGTCTTTTTCTCCAGGTGTGTGGATATAGAAGAGGAGGGGGCAGAGAGCTGGACTTACTAGGTATCTATAAGATATTAAGAAGTCGAATGTTGGTAGGCCCAAGTAAATGAAAATCAAAGGAAATTAAAAAACCTTGACAGTCTTTCACTGTACTTACTTTTTAAATTTTCCAGTCAGTTACTTATTAGGATCTACAAAGCTATGTTTTGTACTATGAGATATATAGAATAAAAATAAATATATTACAAGATAATTATAATAGGATACATTATAATTTCCACTTATTTGGAAAGGAAAATTAACATACAGGAAACCAAATGAAATGGATTAAATGAAAAACTGCATGATACTAACTATAAGGTTAGAAGAAATGTGAGAAGATAGTAGAAGCTGTGAATTAAGACAGCAGAGGAAACCCCTGGCAAATGATAAGTAGGATTTTTCTTGGTAGAGAAGAGGAAAAATGGGAAAGAGCATTCTCAGAAGCATAGAAGAAATAAGAACAAAATTAAATTATGAACTAGAACAAAGAATCCATGTTGTGATTAAAGTTCATTATTATTAATAGTCAGCTTTTGGTAACTTTCACCAATCACAGAATCTTAACGGCAGTGGTATGCTGCTAAATACTTAACAACTAGCTTTCCCAAGAGTGGGAAGGCCAGTTATCTGCAACATTTACTGTTTTCCATTGTGTAAATTTTTCCACTGTAGCTGATTTCAAGCTACCAGTGTTGGTCAACCAGCCTTCAAAATTCTTGAAAATTAAACAGTAATGTCTATCAAGTGAGTAAATGCCAGGTCCAGCGCATCACTACTAAACATTCTTACAACTAAAACAGAAATATATTTACCACTTTGAGAATATCTCCTCCTGGGATATTTACCCCTCTAGATTGCTGAGAAATGATTAGTTTTTATCCAATCCAGGAACACTCCCAAAAAGCTAAAATTACTTAGGTACTCAATTAAATGTGCTTGATGTTCTTTTCCTCACTGTTATGAGCTAGAACTCACAACAATCAATACTGTCCCCTGTAGTGCAGAAACTCATTGAGCTCTCCTTGGGGCTGGGTTCTTGGTCTATCGCTGATGCCACACCTGAAGTGGCCCACAGTTCCACAGGGAGAACTTTATATTGACCTCTAAGTGGTCCCTAACCTTATGGAATTCAGTGTTTTGGAAAGCAGTTTATACAAAGAGGAAGAATAGATTTGGACGTCGGAACATTACTTCACTCTCCGAGTTTTCTGTAAAACAGACCAACAGTAGTGTTTACCCTGTAGGGTAGCTTGTGTTATCTTATGATTATCAGCTGGCATTTAGTTGTTCTCATTGTTTATTTTTAATTTTAATCAAATCAGAGATCGCTGTCTTTACAATTCTATTCCTAGGTGACCTCAGAAAAGTTGACTAATGTCTATGGATTCAATTTACATTTGAATATTTAATGAAAGTTTTGATATGTATGGAACCTCAGGTCACTTATATGATTTTGTGAGACTAGCCCAAGTCTCTGGGTCTTTTGTTGCTATAGCATGTTATTTGTACTTTACTTAAAAGCAGCATTCACATACAGAAGTAGCGGCACATATAATTCTGTTTGAGATTAGTGGACTTCTGAATTGCCTGCCATCTTCCCTGGTATGAGTGGCATTTGCTGATCACAGACAAGTTCTTCAAAGCTGAGGTGTCCAATGTGAGAGCCACTAGCCATGGGCAGCTATGTAAATTTACATTAATAAGAATAAATCAAGTGAAAAAATTCAGATCATAAGTTGCCCTAGCCATATTTCTAGTGCTCAACAGTCACATCTGAGGATATATACGATTTCCATCATTGCAGAAAGTTCTATTTGACATTGCTATTCTAAAATTAATCATGATACCACAGCTCACATAAGGATAGCACATCAAGGCAGATGTCTGATCTTATATGGGAGTTGGGACTTTTGATGAAAATCAAAGCCTTTAATCATTTATTTGTTCTAAACTCAGTATCTATGTTCTCATGTTACAATGTGAGAAAAATTCCATATTGCTTCTCTACTGTCCCTAGTTTCAGATATCCTTAATAATAAAATAGCCATCATCATTTATAAGAACTTATGACATAATGGCTTTAAGTGCTCCATGAAATCAACCATCGCTTGCAGATGAGAAAACTCTGAGTCACAAAAGCCATAATTTATTTTAGTAAAATAGCCAGGGATATGGACCAGAAATATCGGATGTGCAGTCGTTTGCTTTTGTCCTATATACCACATTGCCTTACATTCATAGGGCATATACATTTTGTGGGATCAACTTTCCTACAGACCACACCTCCTCCTCCTTATTTAACAATGATGGCTGGTTTATAAATTAAGACTAGAAAAAAATCCTAATTTATACTTGTAATAGACCATGAATGCTAACATAATGTATGGAATGTTAATGATATTAATTGCTAATGAAATGCAAATACATTTCCTCTTTAATAAAATTAAAGTTGTTTATTTCTGTTTTATAATCTTAAATCTAATATCTAATACATATTATATATTACATAATAGACTAGATCTTAAGGTTCTAGCCATCTTGACCTTACTGAGGAATTTATATTTGTGGTACATGTTCCTTTTATTGGTAATTGAAATATATCCAAGGTTATTTTCCTTGAAAAACAATTCTCTCAAAAATTTCTGCTTGCCTGACAAGCTAAAGTCACCCTTAGAAGAAATTGCATGTAAACTACCCCTTTAACTTCAACCTATATTATATACTAGATTTATAGGCAGAACTTGTAAAAAGAAATCGACCCCAGTTGGTGGGATTCATTTTCTTTTGCAGTAGAACAATGTAGGTAGAGAACTGGAAACAAAAATATTTATGTTACATAAAGCATAATGCTAAGTTAAAACAAAAGTAATTCTCTACTTCGTACAAAAGATGAATAACATTATTTTGTTGTTTACATTCTTGCTTACCTGAAGTACTGTTCTCTAAAATTATGGGTTTTGGGCTCGTGCTCTTCCTTACATCCAGACAGACAGCTTATCCTAGCATCCAATTGGGTAAGGAGCAACATACCGCAGGTGTTTAGAGCATTCATTAAGAACCCAGGTTGTGCAAGTTTGGCCACTAGCGCCGAAAATCTATGTGACCTTAGGCAAGTAACATAATCTCTCTGCGCACCATTTCTTCATTTGTAGGTTGGAAATAATAATCCTACTTCAGAAGAGTAACTAACTTAATTTACAAGTAAAGAGTTTACAGTTGTGCCTGGGGTAGTAGACCCTCTGTGTTAGCAATGAACCATTTAGATACGCTTATAAATAAAAGTATAAAATATTACCATATAAATATATAAGTCCAGCTATTTTAATAGAGAGCACTGGTGATCATACTTTAGTTTAAATAGGATGAAAACTGAAGAAAGCCTTGTTTAACTTTCTATTTTTGTTTCTTTATACAGTAAATGGTTGATAAGCTGTACAAATTAAATATTCTCTAGAGATAATTTGTTCATCTTTATAGTTAAGGAGCATAAAACTTCTGTAAGTATTTCCTTATATTTTCTAAGAAATAAGCCAATTACATTCATGTTAGATGAAAGGATAATTTAGCTTTCGTTTCTTGTACAAACAGTTGATGAGATTTTAAAGTGACACAATTGGACTTTCTGAAATTAGGACCTTGTTGTTGGTTAGTTATTTATCAGAAAATCATAATCATATTTGGAAGAAACCTGACATAGTAAACAATCTTAGCTAAAAGTTAATTGGTTGGTAACTTTTTAATTTATGTATTTGGGTATAGAATCTTTTAATCACATTTGTTATAGGAGTGTTTTATTTTCATTCCAAATGACTGTTTGCATCAGTCAATGTTTGGACAGAGAAATGGAAGTTACACTACATACTTCAACAGAGAATTTAACATAATGATTTGGATCCATGTGGGAGGGCTGTTACAGCAAAAAGGAACATTGAGGGAATGGAGAGGTAGTAACCATGGGAAGCAGTTACCAGCTGTAGGAAGCAGGATTGTCAGGAACTAGAAGACAGAGCTGGTCCTCAAACTTCTGAGGAGAGGAAGGTGCCTGATTGATGCTATTAATAGTAACCTAACAGCTCAAAGGAAGGGCCCTACAGGGTTGTGGCTAAAATTGCTGAGAAGAGGCAGGTACAGTGGCTCACACCTGTAATCCTAGCACTCTGGGAGGCCAAGGAGGGAGGATTGCTTGAGGTCAGGAGTTCAAGACCAGCCTGAGCAAGAGCAAGACCCTGTCTCTGCTAAAAATAGAAAGAAATTATTTGGACAACTAAAAATATATAGAAAAAATTAGCTGGGCATGGTGGCGCATGCCTGTAGTGCCAGCTACTCAGGAGGCTGAGGCAGAAGGATTGCTTGAGCCCAAGAGTGTGAGGTTTCTGTGAGCTAAGCTGATGCCATGGCACTTTAGCCTGGGCAACAGACTGAGACTCTGTCTCAAAAAAAAAAAAAAATTGCTGAGAAGATAGTATTGTCCAGCTTATGTGCATACGTATGAGAGAACACGATGAAGCTCTTGCTGTGTCAAAGCCTGGAACCAGCTATTGTTGCCCTGGTGAAGTACCATTGCTTGAGCTATGCTGACAGTAACGATAAATTGGAAGGAAACTTTCCCTTCCATCTTCTTCCAGTTCCCTGAGGTTGGCTGATAAAGGAGAAATGCAGTCTTCAAAGTCCCAGCCTCAGTGTCACAAAGCTGAGAATAGAGAGGTAAACAAAGGCTTTATAACTGAAATATGCTTTTAAGTGAGATTATTATAAATGTAGACATTCTCAATGCTCATGGCTCTCAATCTGTCACGTGGATCTCCTTCTCCCTCTTCCTCTTCCTACCCTAGAAGAGGGTGAACAATTCCTCCTCCTTTCCCCAGAACTTTCCAGATTGTAGCACTGAAAGTCCTGCATCTCCAGAAATCCCTTACTCCTGGGAAAATTAGGATGGTTGGTCACCTCACCCTGGAAATTAATATTTAATTTCCTGTATATGAAGGAGGACGGGGTATTGTCAGATTGGGTGGAGAAAGAAAAGTAAATACTGTTGGAAATAGGTCTATATACTTCCTAGCTTTAATTTATTTAAAAAAAAAAAGTGACAATTTGAGGTTCTCCATACATCCACATATCTGTAGGTTCACCTCCCTTGTTGTTTTTATTATTCTCATTTACAGAGAACCATAAAGAAAACTGATAGTGTAGAAGGATGTGTAAGAAGAAAAACTTTAACTCTGCTCTCGCTTGAGTAAAACTGTGCAAATTGTCACTACGTGATATTTAGAGCTGATTTCTTCACATATCAAAAAGCTGTACACTGGCAATCCACTATTTGCTAAAAGTCAGAGCTTTCTGAAACTGAATATTCCAAGCTCTGCACTAGATTACTATTGGAATTATTAGTTTGGGCAAGAGATACCACATTATCCACGGATGGCTTGTCCCTTTTACTGTAGTAAGAGATACTTGCTGGGACTTATAAGTTCATCTGGAGCATGTCAACTTAAAATATTGGTGTTTTCTGTAGGAACTGGCAAGATGGAGTGCCCTGGCCTGCCTGGGTCATGGAGAATACTTCATGTTGCCATCCTATATCTGAGCTATCACTTGACCTCCCTAATATATATCTTTATGCCATTTGAAACAATTACAACCCCCAAAAAACTAAAAGCACTTTGCTTTCACAGTCAAAAAAATTGTTATTCATTTTTCATTTTATTTTTTTCAGAATATTTTAATGAAATTTAAGCCTCTTAAAGGCTTCTCAACCTCAGTTTCTGCTTTTCTGTTCCTCATTCTCTGTCATCTGGTAGTACTAGACCTAGTTCAAATGTTGTATTAATTATGGTAAAGGCTAATTTAAGATAATTATAACAAAGAGACACAAATAAGTGCTTTTTCTCATGAAACAGTCCAGCTAATCTTGGCTAGTGAGGGAGATATGCTCCGTGAGGTCATTCAGGGACCCAGGCTCTGCCTTCATGTGCTCTGCCATTCTTTGCCCGTTGGACTCTTTGACATGGTCCAAGCTGAGTTGTGGATCATCTGCATTCTATTATGCAGAAAGAGGAAAATGAGATAAAATCCAAGGCAGCAATTTTTCTTTGAGCTGAAAGTGAGGAAGCTGCACAACTCACTCTTGCTAACATGGGAGGCTGGGAGCTGTAACAGGGAGCTGGGAAGCCATATCCTTAGGATGAAGAAGCAAACAGATTTGGGAGTAAGATCTGCAGTCTGTCAAACATGCTACTTATTATATGGAAACTTTGTCTAAATGAACAGAATCAATTACTTAAGCTTCTATGCCTTGAACATAAGAATACTATTGCATTCTTGTATTTCTTTCATACATGCTATCATACTTATGTATTTCGATATGTACCTCAAATAAGAGACTGCCAAATTCTTAAAAGGAGTGTACAGTTTTATTCATTTATATAGTTCCTAAATCATGCCCATTGTAGATGACCACTTCCTATTACTGAATTGATTTGAGTAGATTGCATGTTTCTGACAGTTAATTAAGTACAGAGATTATTAACAACCTCAATTTTACAG
>RJWJ010032062.1:0-18773 GCA_004363605.1 Indri indri
ATTTCCTTATAAGAAGAGGAGGTTAACAGACATACACAGAGCAAAGAATACATGATGACATGGCATGAAGGTGGCCATCTATAAGCCAAGGAGAGAGGTCTCCAAAAAACCAACCCTGCCAACACCTTGATCTTGGACTTTCAGCCTCCAGAACTGTGAGAAGATACATTTCTGTTGTTTAAGCCCCTGCCTGACCTGCGGGATTTTGTTATGGCAGTGGGAGCTAACACAAACCAGAAGTCATTGAAGAGTTGGGGGTGGGGTGATATGACCATATCTTCATTTTCGTAAAGATGAGCTGGCTGCAGCTGAGAGTTGATTGGAAGGTGGCCAGAGCAGATGTAAAGATGCCAAATAGGAAGCTCTTTTATAATTTGAGTGAGGGATAAATAAATAGACTCTGTTCCTAGCAGGGGAGGAGTGGAGAAGTGGATGGATTTGACAGATATTTAGGAAGGAAATCAACCTCGACAATGGATTAGATGTCCTGCGTGAGGGAGAAGAAACCAAAAAAATAATGATAATCAAATATTGATTGAATACCTACTCTATGCCAGCTACTCTTTCTTCTGGACGCCGAGGCGCACAGGTTGCCTTCTCAGTTTCCCATGTGCACAAATAAATGGATGGAGATCTTTGAAATGGGAGACCCTTGAAGAAGATCAGGTTTTTAACTATTCTCTTACTGATACATATTTAAACAGCTTACGATTGTTTTATGACATGTATGTGTATGCATGTATATGTGTATTTATTTATAGATGTATATCTTTCTATATATTGTATGTATGTATAAATGTATATCTATATATCTCCATATTTACATTGATACACAAGTACATTGTGTATATGTGTGTATATGTGTATATATAGATAATACACATATACCCACAATATATACAATATACATACACACACACATATATTTAGTGCTATTTCAAGCAATGACACAGCAAGCATTCTTCTTACACATACATGTATTTTGAGCACATATTCAATTCCCTGGGAGTGAAATTATTAGGTCAAAGTGTATGTGCATGGAAAATTTTAGTAAGTACAGTCAAACTGATATCCAAAGAAGCTGTATCAATTTTTCCTTCCTTCCTTCCTTCCTTCCTTCCTTCTTTCGTTTCTTGTTTCTTTCTTTCTTTCTTTCTTTCTTTCTTTCTTTCTTTCTTTCTTTCTTTCTTTCTTTCTTTCTTTCTTTCTTTCTTTCTTCTTTCTTTCTTTCTTTCTTTCTTTCTTTCTTTCTTTCTGGATGGTCAAGTGAAGCAGTAGGAGTGGAGAAGGAACAAAGGAATCTGTAACTGGTTGTGATCAATTAGATGTAAAAACAACTGCATTAGACCAACCAATTTATACCTTCTTTAACAGACTGTAAGAGTGATTGCACTGGACACGATCAATTAAAAAAAAATTTTGGTGCGCACATTTTTTAAGGCTTTTGATATACATCACCCTACTATCTGCCAGAAAGGTCATATCAATTTCCATTTGCACTAGCATGCAGTAATTTTAGCTTGAAAATTTTGTGAAGTAGACATTACCAATTGCTCATGCATATCTATCAATATTTTGGTCTACAGAATATTGTATATATGTGATACTATGTATATAAAACACATAGATATATTATCTTACATATATTCTCTCTATAGGGAATACATTCTATGTATCTATATATGTTCTTCATCTCTATCACTGTCTAACGTATAGAGTATATAAGAATGCCCAACTTCAAGTATTTTAACTTGCAGTATACTTTCAAAGATAAGATTATTTCAAATTTTTCCTAAGTAACCAGGTATTCCGAGAGATGATCTATTATGAAGGTTATCAATTAACATTTATAAAACATGGATTTGGGGTTTTAGCATATTTGAACTCTAGCCATTTTCTCTGCCACTTATATTTTTTGGCAAACAAAACAAAACAAAACAAACCATGCCATTATCATATAGGATAGCCTTACCTTTCCGTTTTCCCTAAGAGGAAAATGTGATGGTTCATGTTCTGTTTGGCCCCAAGGTTCATCCTCTACCTTTCTCTGCCCTGCTCCGTGCCCTGTGATGCTGACCGAGAACTCCCCGGACCTCTGGCCACTGGTTGGATCAGCTAATGGGCGGCAGTGGAAGGCACTGGAAGGTGGGAGTAGAGGGTTGGGGTATTTCCTACCTCCGCGACTGGGCTTCAGTTGAGCAGTGGCTGCCTCCTTCTGTGTCCACGGTTTCTGTAAGAGGTCCCTCTTCCACAACGCACTTCTATCTGATTCCAGTACTGCCCTGGCACCTGAGGGAGGCCAGAGCTTCTCATTGTTGCTAGACTGTGTGCTTCACCTTTTCTTCGTGTTTCCGTTATTCCTACCAACATTTTTGTTTGTTTGTTTGTTTGTTTGTTTGAGACAGAGTCTCGCTCTGTTGCCTGGGCTAGAGTGCTGTGGCATCATCATAGCTCACAGCAACCTCAAACTCCCGGGCTCAAGCAATCCTTCTGCCTCAGCCTCCCAAGTAGCTGGGACTACAGGCATGCGCCACCGTGCCCGGCTAATTTTTTCTATATATTTTTAGTTGTCCAGCTAATTTCTTTCTATTTTTAGTAGAGACGGGGTCTCGCTCTTGCTCATGCTGGTCTCGAACTCCTGACCTTGAGTGATCCTTCTGCCTTGGCCTCCCAGAGCCCGGCCCCTACCAACATTTTTGCAAGTAGTTCCTTCATTCAGGTTTCTTCAGTTAAACCTTCTAGTGGGCCATCTGTTTTCAGGGTCTTGCCTATTACAGGGCATGCATGTCTGGTTCATCTCTAGGGTCAAAGTTAAACACAAGAAGTAGGGGACCGTCTAAATATCATACTTGACCTTCTCACAATATCCTACCTGATCCCTCTCTTCAGTCCATGATGGTCCTGAATGGAGTTTGCCGTTGGGGATAGGTTCCCAATGAGCCTCGGTAGCCTGTACTGAGTGACGATGGCCTAGTGTAGCCCATAGCTGGCTCTTGTGCAGTTAGACTGGGAGTGTTACAAACTATCTAATGGAGTTCCTGGCTAATTTATCTCCAGTATGATATACACAAAACCATGGTCTACAGTGAAATAGCCCATCCTGAACTCACTAGTTTCTCATTTAGAATATGGACCTGAGAAGCCAGGCTTTCAACTGATCATGGAAGAGTTTTAGCCTAATTACTTTAAAAGCTTAATTGCTTTTACATTAATTTGATTCATTATTATCCAGAAAGGTCTTCCCAAATAATTATAGCATAAATTTATATCCTAACTTCTTCTTTTTTTATTTTTTTGAGACAGAGTCTCACTCTGTTGCCCAGGCTAGAGTGCCCTGCCGTCAGCCTAGCTCACAGCAACCTCAAACTCCTGGGCTCGAGCAATCCTCCTGCCTCAGCCTCCTGAGTAGCTGGGACTACAGGCACGAGCCACCATGCCTGGCTAATTTTTTCTATATATGTTTTTAGTCGTTTGGCTAATTTCTTTCTATTTATAGTAGAGACGGGGTCTCGCACTTGCTCAGGCTGTTCTCGTCCTGAGCTCAAGCAATCCTCCCACCTCGGCCTCCCAGAGTGCTAGGATTACAGGCGTGAGCCACCGTGCCCGGCCTATATCCTAATTTCTTAAAGCAAATTCCCTAAAAAAAAGAAACAAGCACTTCAAATTATCAAGAAAAATTGTATTGAGGAATTTTTAATAAGAGGACTTGTTTTTTCAAATGGAGAGGAAGGCAACGATTACCAAAAAACCCCCTAAAATTTAAATCGTAGGCTGGGTGAGGTGGCTCACACCTGTAATCCTAGCACTCTGGGAGGCTGAGGTGGGAGGATTGCTTGAGGTCAGGAGTTCGAGACCAGCCTGAGCAAGAGTGAGACCCCGTCTCTACTAAAAACAGAAAAAATTAGCCAGGCATGGTGGTGCACGCCTGTCATCCCAGCTACTCAGGAGGCTGAGGCAGGAGGATCCCTTGAGCCCAGGAATTTCAGGTTGCTGTGAGCTACGCCATGGTACTCTAGCCCAGGCAACAGAGTGAGACTCTGTCTCAAAAAAAAAAAAAAAAAAAAAAAAAAATTTAAATACTAGGATTATTTTTGGTGTGGCAGGAAGAAGGTGAAAAGTATGTGGGCTGTTGTAATCACCTCTCATAATTAGAATAAATAAATGTTAGTATTTTGTCATACGTGCTTCAGTTCAATACGTCTTTAGAAATACCACATACTGTTGAAGCTCCATGGGGGCCTCTCTCTGGTCCCATTCTCCTCCCATGCTCCTGGAAGAAACTATTATAAAGAATTCGGTATGTGCCCAGCCCATGCAAAGTTAGCACATACAGTAATTTATTTACTTTGACTTCTATGAATATTCTATTATAAACACAATTACACAAATTGCACCACAATTTATGTATCTAATTTTCTGCTGATGAAAGTTTTTTTTTTCCAATTATGCTCCTACAAACGGTGTTGCAATGAACCTCCTAGTATATGTTTCATTGTGCATATATTTTTTAGAGTTTATACCTAGACATGGAGTTGCTGGGACATGGGGATGTGCTCATTTTCAGCTGTACTAGATAGCAAGATCTGATTATTTTAGTCAACTGATTTATAGGCATTGCCTTCGCTGAACCTCCAGATTGCCGATGGATAGCTTTCTGAGGTTTCTTAGCAAGGACAGGCATTTGCTGGATTCAGTATGCTACTTCAACTCTAAATGCATGCCCATGTGCAGTATTCCACTAGAATGAAGAATTTAAAGTCAACCACAACAGTGAAAGTAGACAGATCTTTGGTAGTATTTTTGTAATGTAGTATTTCTGGGAGTGTTTAAAAATAATTTTAAACCTGGTGAGGCATGGTGGCTCACGCCTGTAATCCCAGCACTCTGGGAAGCCAAGGTGGGAGGATTCCTTGAGGACAGGAGTTTGAGACCAGCTAGACCTCCATTTCTACAAAAAATAAAAAAATTAGCTGGGCGTGGTGGCACATGCCTGTAGTCCCAGCTACTCAGGAAGCTGAGGCAGAAGGATTATTTGAGCCCAGGAGTTCGAAACTGCAGTGAGTTACGATGTCACTACTGCACTCCAGCCTGGGTGACAGAGTGAGATTCTGTCTCACAAAAAACAAAACAAAACAAAACAAAACAAAAAACAAACAAAAAACTTTAGACATGTGAAAGTATCATGCACCTTTAATTTATTCAAGAAATCTCTCATCATTTGATATCAGAGTTAAACAACAACACTTTTATGCACCTTTGGTATAAAATCACCAAAAGTAGTCTAAATAAATCTCAGAAACAGATGGCATAAAGTCCTTAAAACGAATGACTTTCTATTGGAACACAAACATGAGTGGTCAGAGAGTAGTCAGTCATAACTGTTGTTAGTACCAGGAATTTTCCTGTTCTTTGGTATTGCTTTTGAACAACTTTACTGAGCTTGGTTGTAAACGGGGACCTTTATATCAAAGTCAGCTAGTTCCTTGGATCAAATTACATAACGTCCTATCCTGCATTCACAATGGCACTTTTGTGTGCAAACTTCAGTACATATTTAAATGGACATAAAGGGAAGGCATTTACCTGCTTTCAGACGGTTAGTGTTTGGATTTTCTGACAAGAAGTTGGTGTTCTTTCTCTTCTGTCCTCATTACATTCTATGCTAAGCAGCTGCATTAGAGACAGTTGTAAAAGTACTTGTCATGCAGCCTAAGGCTGGTTAAGATTTTGTTTCATATACGCTGCAATTCCTTTCTTAAAACCACGGCATAAGGTAATCCAAAGTCCCATTTCATATTTCTGCTTGTGTTCTTATTTTTTTAAAAAAAGGAACAGGATTTCTTTTGGATTGCAGTTCCTATTTTGAGTCGAAGTCTTTTCACTATTTTGTTCCAGCCTTGAGAAAGAAACCAGATTGCCTCTAGTTAAGAGTTCTTGCCTAGCCAAGTGAATCCTCTCAGAGTTTAGGTCCCTGGCATGCATGATTGATTCTTTATGAGCAGCTTCTGGGAGTGAAATGGAGCTTCTGAGAAAATGTGGAACAAAATTCCAATATGGAAAATTATTCCACAAAGAAGTGACTTATAATTTAAGATATGGTTTCCCATAATTGCATTTGTGTTTGACCTTATATAAAGACATTCTTTGATGCTTTTAAGGGCTCTGCTCTTTTTTCTCCCTACATTCTTCCTACTTTAGTTTTTTTTTTTTTTTTTTGAGACAGAGTCTCACTCTGTTGCCCAGGCTAGAGTGCCGTGGCCTCAGCCTAGCTCACAGCAACCTCAAACTCCTGGGCTCAAGCGATCCTCCTGTCTCAGCCTCCAGAGTAGCTGGGACTACAGGCATGTGCCACCATGCCTGGCTAATTTTTCTATATATACATATTTTTAGTTGCCCAGATCATTTCTTTCTATTTTTTAGTAGAGACTGGGTCTCTCTCTTGCTCAGGCTGGTCTCGAACTTCAGACCTTGAGCGATCCACCCACCTCGGCCTCCCAGAGTGCTAGGATTACAGGCGTGAGCCACTGCGCCCGGCCACTTCCTGCTTTACAAACAACAATTACAAATGAAAATGATTGATGATCAAAAACTATAAAAGCAACCATGAAGAATGACATCTAGGAAATTTTGCTCTGTTCTTACAATTTGTGTTTCAGAGTCATTCTCGAATGACTTACTATAAAAGCAAATTTCTCAGACAACAATGATAAGGAGAAATCTCGAAATCAAAACAAATACTTACAAACATTTTTCTCAAAGAAAAATTTTTATCATGGTGTAAAATATACATAACATAAAATTTACCATCTTATCCATTTTTTTTTTTTTTTTTTTTTTTGAGACAAAGTCTCGCTTTTGTTGCCCGGGCTAGAGTGAGTGCCGTGGCGTCAGCCTCGCTCACAGCAACCTCAAACTCCTGGGCTCAAGGGATCCTCCTGCCTCAGCCTCCCAAGTAGCTGGGACTATAGGCATGCGCCACCATGCCCGGCTAATTTTTTCTATATATTTTTAGTTGTCTGATTAATTTCTTTCTATTTTTAGTAGAGACAGGGTCTCGCTCTTGCTCAGGCTGGTTTCGAACTCCTGAGCTCAAACAATCCGCCTGCCTTGGCCTCCCAGAGTGCTAGGATTACAGGCGTGAGCCACCGCGCCCGGCCTATCTTATCCATTTTTAAGTGTATAGTTTTGTGGCATTAAGTACACTTATATTGGTCTGCAACCATCACCGTCACCCACCTCCATAACTTTTTTATCTAGCCACACTGAAACTCTACCTATTAAACACTAACTTCCCCATCTCCCTCCTCCCCCACGCCCCCACCCCTGGGTAAACACCATTCTATTTTCTGTCTTTATGAATTTGACTGTTCTAGTATATCATATAAATAGAATCATACAATATTTGCCCTTTTCGTGACTGGCTTGTTTCACTAGTAAAATGTCCTCAAGGTTCATTGATGTCACATGTGTCAGAATAACTTCCCTTTCAAAGGCTAAGTAATATTCCATTGTATGTATAAGCCACATTTTGTCTATCTATGCATCCACTGGTGGATGCTTGGGTTGTTCTGGCTATTGTGAGTGATGCTGCTGGGAACATGGATGTACGCAAACCTATTTGAGTCCTTGATTTCAGTTCTTTTGCATATGATAATTCTATGCTTTTTTTTTTTTTTGGAGACAGAATCTTTCTCTGTCAACCAGGTGGAGTGCAGTAGCATCATCATAACTCAGTGCAACCTCAAATTCCTGGGCTCCAGCGATCCTCCTGCCTCAGCCTCCCAAGTACCTGGGACTACAGATATGCGCTGCCACCACATCCAGCTAATTTTTTCTATTTTTAATAGAAATGGGGTCTCCTTCTCACTCAAACTGGTCTAGAACTCCCGACCTCAAGCAATCCTCCCGCCTTAGCCTTCCAGAGTGCTGGGATTACAGGTGTGAGCCACTGTGCCCAGCCTCTGCTTAATTTTTTGAAGAACTTCCATAGTATTTTCTATAGCAATTGTATCATTTTACCACCAACAATGCATAAGGGTTCCAATTTCTCACATCCTCAATAACACTTATTTTTTTTAATAATAGCTATCCTAATGGATGTGAAGATTCATGAATATCTTTAATGTTAACATATATAGATATATGTTATCCTCTTGAAAGGCAGTTAGCTTGTTTTTAGCCTTTTACCATGGAAACAAAGCTGTGATGAATAAAATCTTTGTATATCTTTGTGATTCTGGCTGACTGTCAGCTTTTATTATGTTACTAAAAGTTGAATTACTGGATTGAAGGTATATACATTTACAGTATTTCCCACCATTTATACTCTGAGGGTTTCTGATCCCCACACACAACCAAGAATAGGTATTACCAATAAAACTTTAAAAAAAAATTTTTGCCAACATGATGAGCAGCAAGTTATATCTCATTGTTTTTATTATGTTTTTTAGTTTTGAATCAGGGTTAATATGTTTTCATCTTCTACCTCAATCCTCAATTAAATGGCTTAAAAATTAATGGTTTCCCAAGGAAAACTGGGGTACTATTGCCAAAAGGAGAATTAATATATACAGGCAAAAACAGCATACTTAAAAAATTTTTTTAATTATTTTTATTTTTTAATTTTTTTCCACCTATTTTTATTTTTTTAGTGCCCCCCCAACCCCACAACATACTTTTATAGTTTTAACTTTCTTAAACTTCTTTTTTAACATTTGATTCATTTAGAATTTATTTTAATGGCTTCACTTTTCCAAATGGTTAGCTAGTTGTCACACTTTATTAACTGTGTAGTCCACCTTTTCTCCACTGATTCAAAATGCCACTTTTATAATATTTTAAATTGTATGAACCTGACTTTTTTTTTTGGAGTATATATCTTTTGTTCTATTGATTTGTCAGTCAGCTCTTGTGCAAGTACTACACTGTTTTAATTACTATAGCTTTATAATATTAATATATTTCAGTTGCTGACAGGACAAATCTACCCATTTTTCTTCCTTTCCTGAAGCTTCTTGCTATTCTTGCATGTTTATTCTTCTAGAGAAGTCATTCCCAACCTCAGCTGCACATTGTAATCAGAGAACTTTAATAAACACTGATAACCTCACCCCACTCCCGGAGGTCCCAGTTTAATTGCTCTGGGGTGCAGCCTGGGAACAGAGTGTTTTATTAGCTCCCCAGATAATTCTAATAGTTGAGTATCACTTTGCAAGGTGGACTTCGAAACCATTTTGTTCCATTTCTGTTATGATTTTGATTTGTATTGAATTATAGATTAATTTAGAGATATTTGGCATCTTTATAATACCATGTCTTTCTATTTGATTCAGTCACAGTTCTTTGGTTGGAAAAAATCAGAAACAGATTTTGGCTGGTGCAATGGAATGCAAGTGGTTCCTCCAAGTTCATTAACACGTTAAAGCTGAAATCTCCAATATGATGATTTTAGGAGGTAGGGCCTTGGAAGGTAATTAATCAGCTGATAAAGGTAGAGCCCTCGTGAGTGAGATTAGTGTTCTGACCAGGTAACAGATCTGCCAGGCACCTTAACCTTGCATTCCAGCCTCCAGAACTTGAGAAATAAATTTCTGTTGTGTCTTTGGTTATTTGTTATAGCAGCCTGAACTAAGACAGTTGACTTAAAGAAAAAGATAAAAGAAAGGATTTTTTGAAAGGATTTGGGGTAGCCCACAGATGTACAGAAAAGCTGAAGAACCAGATTTGGGAATGGGAAGAAGCAAAGCAGCTGTAGCAATCTGGAACCAGCTACCAACCTATTCACATTCCTCAGCTCTACCAGCTTTCCATCTTTGGGGGCAGTTTGCTCAAATTTCAGATTCGAGAAAATAATTCGGTGGTTCTCTCTTGGATAGCTTGTCTACCCTTTGGCTGGAGGAAGGTAGGACACTTTGAGTGACAATCCCAACAAGCCTGCACATCGTGGGGCAGGAAACACAGAGAAAGGGAATCAGTAGCCAGAATGCTACGGGTGGGACAAACAGTAACAATGACAACAAGTATGACAAAAATAGCTGTTCAGTATGAGCGAGGCATTTCTCTTCGCTTATCTTTCTTCAGTGTTCCTCGGGGTTGTATAATTTTTTAAAAATTTAATTTGCGTATTTTAAATACTTATTTAGTTAATTTCTAGGCGTTTTATGCATTTTGTTTCTATTGTGAATAGCATCTTTTTGGTTTTTTTACCTAGTTATTGTCAACATATAAGAAAGCTTTATGTTTTAATGTTAATCTGACCACCTAATCAAATTCTCTGAATAATTCCGATACCTTTGCATTTTAGCCTATCATATTTTCCAGATATGCAGTTACGTCTTCTGAAGATGATCATTTTATCTCCTTATTTCCAATATTTTATATCTTTTTCCCCTTTCTAATTGTTTTGGCTAGTATTTCTACAAGAAGATTAAATAGTATATTACCTTGCCTTGTTCATTATATTTATGGAAATGGTTCTTATATTTTATTATGAAATGTCACACTATTATATATTTTTAATTGACAAATTAAAATTGTATATACTTATTGTGTACATTTCGAAATACGTAGACATTGCAGAAGTGCTAAATGGAACTAATTAGCATATGCATCACTTCACATACTTATCATCTTTTGTGGTGAAAACACTTAAAAATCTACGCTGATTTTTCAAGAGTGCAACACATTGTCATTAGCCGTAGTCACCATACTGTAGGTCTCTTGAATTTATTCTTCATATCTAACAGAAATTTTGTATCCTTTGACCAGTATCTCCCCAACCTCCCATTATTATAAATACATAGTTTATCATGTTCAAAATATCCTTCTGGCTGGGTGTGGTGGCTCACGCCTGTAATCCTAGCACTCTGGGAGGCCGAGGCGGGCGGATTGTTTGAGCTCAGGAGTTCGAGACCAGCCTGAGCAAGAGCGAGACCCTGTCTCTACTAAAAATAGAAAGAAATAATCTGGACAACTAAAAGTATATATATATAAAACAATTAGCCAGGTGTGGTGGCACGTGCCTGTAGTCCCAGCTACTTGGGAGGCCGAGGCAGGAGGATCGCTTGAGGCCAGGAGTTTGAGGTTGCTGTGACCTAGGCTGATGCCACGGCACTCACTCTAGCCAGGGCAACACAGTGAGACTCTGTCTCAATAAATAAATAAATAAATAAAATATCCTTCTGTTGCTATTTTACAACTATATTCTTGGTCTTAAGAGGTGAAAGATTTATACACTCTGAAGAGAAACCAGAATATTATTCTTGGTTTTAAATTGGCAATTGATGTGGAATTTTATTAACATATTAACTGCCATGAGAGTTGTATTTAACTCACTCTAGTTTTGACCTCAGAGTCACGTGAAGCATGTATAAAAAGCATGTATAAAATCTTACTTGTTGATGTTCTTATTGTTACAATTAATATTGACAATTTAATTCTAAAAATGTGGATTAAATGAATAGAAGTCAATAAATTTCATTTTTTCTATTTGCGTTTATCTTTAAATTTCACTCAAAGTTTTTATTCTATTTTTGTAATAAAACACTGTGGCCGCAAGGGAAAGGTTCTGGTTTTTTTGTGTGTGGCAGTTAATGTCTTTTTGGAATATCTTGAGATGATGTGATTTTCACCTTTAAAATTTCTTACGATGAATTATATTAATAAAATTCATACGTCAAACAATCTTTACGTATTTTAAATGAACTCCACTTGGTCTGGTATACAATTCTGTTAAGTTAATGCTGGATTCTATTTGGTAATTTCTTACTTAGGATATTTGTAGATTGATTTGCAATTTTTTCCTACTTTTGCTTTCAGTAGTATTATGCTGGCTGTCGAAAACATTTGGAACGCTTCCATTCATTTATTATGCTCTGGAATAGTTTCGATAAACAAAGATAAGAATTACTTTCTTGATGATTTCAAAGAATTCACGTGTGAGATTATCTGGACCTGAAGATTTCGAAAGTGCTTTGTCAAGTTCACCATCCTCTCCTCCGCTCATCTGGAGTCAAATTCTCTTTTTTCTTTTTTTTCCTTCTGTTTTTTAGAGACGGGGGTCTTGCTCTTGTTCAGGCTGGTCTCGAACTCCTGAGCTCAAGCGATCCTCCCTCCTCAACCTCCCATAGTGCTAGGCTTACAGGCATGAGCCACTGTGCCTGGCCTGGAGTCAAATTTTCTAATTCGTATATTCCTAGAAAATTGTTAGTTTCATTCAGGTTTTGCCTATTAATACCTCTACATGAAGTATCCATCTACAATTACTTTTAATTTCCTCTTGTCTATGCCTTTTTTGGTCTTTCCTAATTTCGTGTATTTGAGATGAATATAATTTAAATGTTTCCAGCATGTTACTATTAAAAAACTGTTTTGGTGGATCCTTTGTGATGTGAATGGGGTTTCTTGCAGGGTTCTTAAAATCTTACTATGTACCATTTTCCCATCTTTAATTCGGAAAATATTTAATGTCTCATAAAATGTTGCTGGTTTTGAATTTGTGAATAATTTTTAGTTTTATGAAAACAGAGTCTAAATATTCCTGACTAGTATCAAACCCAGATAAGAAAGGAATTGAGGCAACTAGCTTGCTTGCCTTTTGTGGTTTTAGAGTTATCAACACAGATGAGGAGCAAAGCTGATCTGGACAAGGGAGGCCTCATGTTAAGAATGTGTTCGTCCAATTATAAGAAAAAGCTTCACCTTCTTGGTTCTAGTCATATAAAAACAAACCTTTTTTAAGTTGAAATATTTATTTAGACAATTGTAAACTCATACACAGTTGTGAGAAATAATACAGAAATATACTGTGAACATTTTGCCCAGTTTTTTTCCAATGATAATATTTTGCAAAACTATGGTATAATATCACAATTAGGATGTTGACATTAATCCACCAATCTTTTAAAAAGACTATTATAGGGTCTTTTAAAAATTTAATATTATTTTTAATTGAAAAATCATAATCGTATGCATAATTGTAAAATGTGATGTTTTAATATATGTTTGCAATATGGAAAGATTAAGTCAGGTTAATTAATATATCCATTGCCTCGATTATGTATCATTTTTTGTGGTGAGACATTTGAAATTTACTCTGAGTTATTTTGAAATATACAATCCATTATTATTGACTATAGTCATGCTTCTGTGCAATAGATCTCAAAACTTATTCCTCTTATCTGTCTGAAACTTTGTATCCTGTGACAAACAACTCCCCATTCACGCCTTCCTCCCTCAATCCGCCAACCTTACTCACATTTCCCCAGTTTTCCTTGCATTCATTTGTGTGTGTGTGTATTTAGTTCTGTGGAATTTTGTCACACGGGGAGGTTTGTATGTCTACCATCACAGTCAAGATACAGAGCAGATCCATCCCCACAAGGATGCCCTTTTATGATTACACCAGCCTCCCTCCTTCCCCATCTCAATCCCTAACCCCTGGCAACCTCTTACTTATCTGTCTTCCATTTCTAAGATTTTGTCATTTCAAAATATTTTATAAGTGAAATCATATAGCATGCAACCTTTTGGGATTCACATTTTTGCTGAACATAAAATTCCCTGGAGATCTGTCCAAGTTGTCGCATGTTCCAATAGTTCATTCCATTTAATTGCTGAGTAATATTCTACGGTTTGTGTATGATTCCAGTTTCTGACAAAACAAACTTTTCTAACTGAGGCTGAAACCAAGCACTAAGTAGAAAATGCCCTAGGATTAGAGTTTGCCAGTTCAGTGACTTTGGTCTGCAACCAGACTTTTGAGAATACAATGATATCCATATCTTATGCAATATACAAAAAACAAAATAAAACAAAACAAAACAAAACAAAAACTAAGAAAGTGCCCAGCAAGAGTTGCTCTTTATTTTGTGTTGCAACTCCAGTTGCAATTATCCTGGGTTCCTGGAAAATCCAGTTCTTGCCTTCAGAGTGAAGCCATGGCAGAAGGCCGAAGCTTGACAGGTTGTCTTGGTTCATGCCTAGAGAACAGGAGGAGAGTTCTCATCTCCAAATGTCAGAACCTCCCAAATGGTTATGATCACAGTTCTCACTTCATAAAAGAAGGAACTTTTTTCCAAGAGAGTTAAATCACTTGCCTAAGGTCAGCCAGCTGTTTTTATCCTGAGCCAACACTACAAACAGTCCTCTGGCCATTGGAATAAATGGCTTGGTTTTATATTTCATTTTACAAATAGAGTCCTGGCCTTTTGGCATTATCAAGACTGCATAACTAACTCTGTGAACAGTGAAAGCCCATAAAAATTCAGAGCCAAAAAAAGGGCTGGTAATCCCTGACTGCCTCACCTGACTGGGCCCCCTTGACTTTCAACTTTGCCTGACTTAGCCTTCATGACATTTCCTCCCAGGAGTTCCCACTGTACTAGGTGCTCCTCAGAGCCAGGGATGAATGGTCACAGTATACTAAGTGGACAAAGATTTAACCTCAGGCTTTGAAGTCTGGAAGTTTCCTAGACTAAGAATTCTGAACATTTTGTTTTAACTTTCATTTATAGATACAGGGCAGCATGCTATGTATATATTTATTAATCATAATCCAATCATTCCTAATCATATTACTCATAGTAATTTAAACTACTGACCTCAGTGCAATCCCATAAAAACTCAGAACATTTCTGAAATTTGCAAATAAAATTAAGTACAGCAATAAACATAGATAGCAATACAGCATCTCTTTCTTCTAAGGAAATGAAGCAAGCTCTAATGAGCACCTCTGGGACAGACATGGGAGATAAAAAGATGAAAAATGACCATGTGCCGAGCACCGTGCTAAGCACTTTGCCAGCAGCAAGTGCTGGAACTGAGTTTCTTTTCTTTTTTTTTTTTTTTGAGACAGAGTCCCACTCTCTTGCCTGGGGCGAGTGCCGTGGCGTCAGCCTAGCTCACAGCAACCTCAGACTCCTGGGCTCGAGCAATCCTACTGTCTCAGCCTCCCAAGTAGCTGGGACTACAGGCATGTGCCACCATGCCCGGCTAGTTTTTTTTTTTTTCTATATATATTTTTAGCTGTCCAATTAATTTCTTTCTATTTTTGGTAGAGACGGGGTCTCGTTCTTGCTCAGGCTGGTCTCGAACTCTTGAGCTCAGAACGATCCGACCGCCTCGGCCTCCCAGAGTGCTAGGATTACAGGCGTGAGCCACCGCGCCCGGCCTGGAACTGAGTTTCAATCCCAGGTCTAGCTGGCTGTTTTTGCCATCAGCCTCTATGGCTCTCAGAGCACATATTCTGCCAGAGGCCACAATCCGGAAGAAACGGTCTCTGCACTCTCTGAAGAGTCAATTACGTGTTGTATTACAGCAGTCCCCATTATCCTCAGTTTCCCTGTCCAGGCTTAACCATAGTCTGAAAATATTAAATGGAAAATTCCAGAGATAAACAATTCATACGTTTTAAATTGCATGCCGTTCTGAGTAGCTTGATGAAATCTCGCACCATCCCGCTCTGTCTTGCCGGGGACGCGAATCATGCCTTTGTCCAGCAGATTCACTCTGTAAAAGCTCCCATGCAGGCAGTCACTTCACAGCCATCTTGGTGATCACATCAGCTGTCGCGGGATAGCAGTCCTAGTGTCCAAGGAACCCTTATTTGACTTAACAATGGCCCCAAAGTGCAACAGTAGTGATGCTGGTAATTCAGATGTGAAGAGAAGCCATAAAATGTTCCAAGTAAAAAGGTGAAAGATCCCAATTTTAAGGGGGAAAAAAAAATCCTAGACTGAGGTTACTAAGATCTATGAAAGGAACAAGTCTTCCATCTGTGAGATTGTGAAAAAGGAAAAAGAAATTCATGCTAGTTTGCTGTTGCACCTCAAACTGCAAAAGTTACGGCCACAGTGCGCCACAAGTGCTCAGTTAAAGTGGGAAAGACATTGCATTTGCGGGTGGCAGACCTGAACAGAAATGAGTTCCATTTGTGGCAATCGGGGTTGGTACTATTTGAGGTTTCAGGTATCCACTGGGGGTCTTGGACCATGTCCCCTCAGGTAGGGGGGACTACTGTAGGCAGAAGTCTTTCTGTTGCCAGGGGCAGAAACCCAGCTTGAATAGGCTTAAGCTAAACTGGGGGACAGGGATATGGTGAGGGCTCCCAGAGCAGGGCTCCTGCTGTTGGCCCTTCCCCCAGCTCTGCACGTCAGCCTCTTCCTCTTCCAGGCAGGCAAGGCGGCCACAGGCACCTCCACAACCACAGCGACCTGTCTGTGACCGGAGCAGCGAAAAGCCCTCCTTCCAAACCCAGCAGCTGCTGGATAAAATCTTGGGGCAGGACTCTTGAACGTCATTGCCATCCCTGGCCCGATCACTGATGATAGAGGGCTGGAGTGCATGCTTCCTAGATACCTGGGCACATGCCCACCTCCAGTGTGGGGGCCCAGTCAGTTCCCAGAGAAGAGGGGAGGACAGGTGTGTCCGACAAAGACCATTAACAGTGTGTGCATCAATTAGTATAAGGGTTGGCTGTGGTCCAGGGTAAGTATTTTGGAGGATATGCACCCTCGGTTTTCAGACTGTGAATATTGTGGATCTCATTATAGATAAAGCCATGAATTTAGGAAGGCTGCCTGGCTGCTCAGATGGAGTCTCACAGGAGGATGGCACCTGCATGGGCCCCTATGTGCCAAACTCTTCAGTATGTGCTTTGCTCATCAGCTCTGGGGGATTCCTACACATCAAACACACTCACTCAAGGCTACTGTGCAAACCAATTAGTTCACAGCAAAGGAGACAAACCTCAAGAACACTTAGCTACCTTCAAGCTAACTAGAAGGATGAATGATTCATCAGAATGTTGTATGATGAGCAGAGGATCAAGAAATCAAAGGTGGCAGGGAGGTGGCCTGGTGATGCTTAGTAAACTTGCTTTGCTTCCCAAAGGGCACAAATTGCCAGCAAGTAACATCCCAGGCGCTCTCTCATTCTCTCTCTCTGTCTCTCTCCAGAATCTCGGCCTTGGTGCAGTACAGTTTTAACACTGACTATTGAATTCCTGCTCTGTGGTCTCTGCTCTGGTAGATTCCGTGCAGATGTCATCCTTTTGTTGACAACTTGGTTAGGGGAAGGCTTGATTTTGCGAAAGCTTCGGAGACCATATAATCCTGTTTCCTTTCCCAAGACTATTCTTACTATGTAATGGCAATAACAATCATGTACTGAATGCTTACTGGATACTAGCACTTTTTTTGTCTCTAAGGCTATATTAAAATTTTTTAATTGAAATTTTAAATATAATTTTCATTTTCGATAAAGAAATAAATGTCCTTTTTTTTTGAAAAGTTAAATAGTTCTTTGGGCTTTATTATGAAAATAGTCTGGTCTCTTGCTTCCCCATTCCTGATTCCTATCCCTGAGAGGCAAACATTTTCAACCTTTTGTTTTTTTTGACTATTTTCCCTTGGGTTTCCAAATGATATGCTTTTACTGCTATTTCTTGATATTTGAATTTTAGATCTATATTGCTTTCCTTCTACGGAGGATGAAGACTTAGCTCTTTTGCAGCTTTGTTTCCACCCCATACTTCGCTTTCACCCATCTCCTAGAGAGTTGACACACACATTTTTTAGTTAGATCATCACTTAGAGTTTACATAATTGTGGCTATGAGGATGTTATACACAAATAGTAAATATAGCAATCCTTTCCTGTAAGTTTCTTCTTATACAATATTAGTAGTTCATACCCTCTAATAGTTTTTTTAAAAAAGGGGAACATGGGAGATAAAAATTTTAAAACCGTGGAACCTGAAAATATCTATTTTCTGCTGCACACGTGATCGATAGTTCTGGGTACAATTCGAGTTTGGAAACTATTTCCCCTTTGAATTATAAAGGCATTGTCCCTTGTCTTCTAGGTTCCAAGGAAGTCTGCTGTCACTCTAATTCCTGATTCTTTGTATGTGACTTGCTTTTTTTCTTTGTCTTTAGAAGCTTTTAGGATTGTCTCTTTATCTTTCACGAGATACAGGATATATACGTAGATTTTGAATAGGTAACATAATACATTCACACTGTTCTAAATTCAAAAGTGTACAAAAGGGTATGAAGTAAAAATCTCCTTCCCAATTCTGTTCTCTAACCAACTAGTCTCTGTCCCAGAGGCAATCAGAATTAGATATCTCTTAAGCATGCCTTCTGGAGATATTCTCTGTATAAAAGCAAAAAATATAATATGTAATTTTTTTACAGACATGGTAACAGACGATGGCAGATTATATTTTCCAAAGATGGCTCCCATGGTATATTCTATCCCACCTGCTCCACTTATCAAATCACATTGATACTCTTCCCAACAAGCAATGAAATTTATGTCCCCTCCCCTTGAATGGGATGACCTTTGTGACTGCCTCAGCCAATAGAATATAGTAGTAGTGACCCTTTGCCAGTTTCTTGCCTCTTGGGACACTGGCTCTTGAAGTCCAGCCACCCTGCTTGCAGGATGCCCAAGACATAGGCAACAATAGGTGATTTGACTGACAGCTCCAGCTGAGGTCCTAGCCATCAGCCAGAATTAATCACCAGATGTGAGTGAAAACATTGGATGATATCAGCCTCCAGGTATTGACCACTTCCAGATCTTTTCAGCTGAGGTCCAAGACACAGCAGAGCAGAGACAAATTGTCCCCTGTGCCCTGCCAGGAAATCCTGACCCTCAGAATTTGTGAGCATAATAAAAAAGACATTTTGTTATGTTTTGGGATGGTTTGTTACACAGAAATAAATAACTAATACATATATTATATATCCTGTTCTGTGCCTTGTTTTT
>RJWJ010032063.1:0-18775 GCA_004363605.1 Indri indri
TATTGTTAAGGGATCTCCCCACAGATGCTGAAAATCTAGGGAAACCCGCTTCACCGAGAGTCCATAACCATTTGGCAGTAACCATTTCATAACTGCGTGCTGCCATAGAGAAAAAAAACGATCTCAGATTCCTCAAAACAGATTTCTAGGTTTTTCACTGTAAACTTTCAGAAGGCAAAATTCTAAACAATGTTTTTTAAAATGTCATAGACATTCCAATAACATTCTTAAATCGCTTCAGAAGGGGAAAAGAAAGAATCATTTATTGATCAAAACCAAGAAAAAGAGAATCGCTAGCTCAAAGGGCTACAGTTAAGGAAGGATTTGAGGTTACAAAATGAATTTTGAGTTCGAAAATGCAAGAAGCAAAGAAATAACAGACCACATAGGTAGTATTTGGTAATTATAATTTCAAGGATTTAGAGTGAGAACTGAAATCAACACTCCTGAATATAGAAAAAAACCGTTTATAACCCAGCGTCTTACATAGTTTCTTGTCACTAATTGGTTCCACCTGGGTCACTCTCCAGCTAGCTCTTCAGTCTCTATTGTCTAGCATGCTACTAAGTATGAAAACTTTTCTATGTGTGGAACAGACCCTGCACAATTTCTTAGGGATTCGGGAAATTTAAGGATAATGACTGGATTGGAATGCAATTTCCTTATGTGCTAGAGTAGTGGTTCTCACACTGCAGAATGCATCAGAACCACCTGGAGGGCTTATTAAGACAGATTGCTGGGCTCTATTGATTCAGCAGGTCTGGGGAGAGGCTGAGAACCAGCATGTCTAACAAATTCTTAGGTGATGCTGATGCTGCTTTTCTGGGGGGGCACACATATGAGGCCGCTGTCTTTTCCTTGAAGATTTTTGGGAGTTCCTTAGATATTCTAGAAACTAATTTTCTGCTTGTTATAGATGTGAAGATCTCCCAGTGTATAAATCACTTATTAATGTTGTGTGTAGTGTCCCTTGTTCAACAGGAAACTTGAATTATTTTGAGGAAATCAAACTCAATCCTTATTTCCTCTGTGGATTATGCCTTGAGGGGGAGTCTATTTTACGACACCCTTTTCTGCCTTGATGCCTCAAAGGCTCCCCTGCAACCCTGTATAACTCTATAAAACTGTTTCATAACTCTATTATTTTTTATTTGGCATTTGTCTTTTCACCAGTAGCATATTGTCTTAACTAGTATAGTTTTTCTTAGTATCTGTAGTGTTTCTTGGTGTCTGCTAGGGCAGATTCCTTACTTGCTCTTCTTTTTTCAAAATTGTCTTAGTTATTTATAGGCCTTTATTTTTTCATATTAATCTTAGAACCAGTTTATCCAGTTCCCCAAAAATATTCTGCTAGAATTTTTATTGAAATTGCATTGAATTTGAAGATCGATTTGAAGAAGTCTATACCTTTAAATTGTAAAGTCATCACATCCATTTACATGGTGTAACTTTCCATTGATTCAAATCTTCTATCTTTTTTTAATGGAATTTTAAAATTTCCTCTGTGAAGATCTTCATTAGATCAATTCCTGGATAGTTTATAGCTTTTGTGTTATTGTAAATGGTGTTTTACTTTCTACTGCATTTTATAATTGGTTGGTGCTAGTATAAAAAATGCTATTTGTCTTTAACTATATTTTATTTCTCAGCCTTGATGACTTGTACTCTCAAAATTTTTAGTGGTTTGTTTATTCTCTTGTGTTTTTATGTAAATTAGTATATAATCTACCAAAAATGGCAAATTTTGCCTTCCAAATTTTATTTATTTCAATTTATTATCTGATTGCATTGACCAAACCTCCATTACTATGCTCCGTCCACAGCATTTGAAGAAATTAGCCTTATCTAATTCTAAACCCAATCGTATCGTGGCTATGAAACCACATATCCTCTTGGTTAGGAATACGGTAGTTTCTCCTGTAAGGTTTTTTATCAGTTTGTTGTGGGGAAGAGGGTGGGCTCAGAACCTGGCTGGAAAGGAAATAGAGGTACGTGAAAAGTCTTTGACAACACAAACCCAGGGACTCCTTGTACCAAAGCCAGGTCATTATAGTAAAGATATATTTTGGGTTTATACTTGAATGATTGCTAGAATCCAAATTTCCTCCCTTTCTTTTCTCTCCTATTCTCTCATGGCTTAAAGTACTCTGGTGCCCCTCTTTCCTTAAACACCCCAAACTCTTTCTTCACATGTGCCCCCTGGCTTTTCTGTCTCTTCCTCTACTCCACCCTCCCTCCCTGCTCTGTCCTTTGTTATGTAGCATAACTTAACTTGTCCTCCGGAAAAAAATAACCCTTCCTCTTTGGGAAGGGGGAGAGAGAATATCCACATAGCAGGTAGGAGCAGATAGAAGGCTGCAAATATTTGCCATTGGTCATTTTTATCCTTTTTGCAATGTGATTTGGCATGTTGCAGGTAGAGCATTAGACATTCAGGTAGAAATATTTGAAAATTTTAGTTCCTTTGGCTCTACATCCTTCTACCCTATTGGACTAACTTCATGACTTGTGCAATATGACATCTGCCTCCATCGGCACTCTGTCCTATTTAAGCAATCCAACATAGCTCTATTTATTTATTTACTTAGGCAGCTGTATCACGTTGCTGATCCAATTCGAAATTACGCTTAACTAAATTCCTAGTGTTACCGAGTTATTTGTATGATTAGTTTTTGGAACTAATTCGAAGATTTTACATTTGTTATTCTTAAAATACTACTTGGATGCTCTAGCTCATGAAGAGTTTTAGAAACCAGTCTCAGTTATCCGACATACTGTCTAGTGCTCCAATCATCTTGTCATTGGTAGGATTTGATAGGAATGCCATCGGTGTGCTCATCCAAACCTTTGATAAATATGTCAAAAAGGACAGGGCCAAGGAAGAGCCCCGAGGCACACCACTATAAAATTTTCTTCAGGTTGACATGGAATTAGCATTCTTGGACATGACTCTTCAATTATTGATGAAGTCACCTGACTGTACTTACATTCACTCCACATTTCTACATGTTATCCACAAGGATTTCACCAGAAATACTGTCAGATGCTTTGCTGAAATACTAATGCACTACTTGGGCAGCAATTCCTTGACCTACCTGATTAGTAAACCCATGTTTTGTTGAGTTCTACTTTAGTTTTAAATGGATTTCAATTTAAACTAGATTAAGCAAAAGAGAAAATTTATAAGTTCACCTAACTGCATATTCTATACCTTCAGAGCACTGGTTTTCTCCCCCACCTAGCTCTACCACCCTCTGGGTGGGGGTCTTTTTTATGCAGTCTCTCCACTCTTAAAGCCAAGATAACTACCACTAGCTAGAGATGCTTCCTTCCCCAACAGTTCCTCTAATGTCCTAGAACTGAGTCCCATTATCTTTGACTAGATCATGAGGCCATCTCTAAACCAAACCCAGGGATGATCTGAGTGACCAGCTCTGGGTCACATGCCCACCCTTGATGCTGGGGCTGGACTCTGCTCTACCCAAATTACATGAACTGCGAAAGCCTCAAGGATAACAACATTATGAAAAGAAGAATGAAATGTTATTTTCTATACTCAAGAAAAATGTTTTACCTCTCAGTGTAAGCTCCACTGTATCTCTGAATATGTTGTTATCTTAAACTCAAGGATTATTCACATTATATATATTTATATAACCAATTACTTTGTATGTGTGCGTGTATATGTATAACCAATCATATATGCGTGTGTATATATAGAATAATACAGGTCACTAAATATGAAATGTCCAATTTCTAATCAAAAGTTTAGTTTGGTCTGAGATATACTCAAACAAGAAGCAGTCAATTAATCAAAATATGCAACTAAACTATCAACACAGATTTGCCGTCTTAATGGTAGCTTGTTTATGCCAGCAGTGAAGAAGCCTGGTGAGCGAGTAGTGATGAAATCGAGAAAGGCGTTTTCCACGGCTTGTTGAGAATTGAATATTTTTCCTTGCAAGAAGTGGTCCAAGGCCGGGGAGACATGATAGTCAGTTGGTGTAAGGTCTGGTGAATACGGTGGGTGACAGAGAGTTTTCAAGGTCCAACGTCTGTAGTATGAGCAGCGTTGTTTGTGTGACATGTGGTCGAGCGTTGTCTTGCAGGAGGATCGGCCTGTCTCTATTGACCAATCTCGGCTGCTTAATCACAAGCATCCTTGTCATTTTGTCCAATCAGTTGCAGTAGACATCCTCCATAATTGATCTGAGCAGGCTTCATGAAGCTGTAGCAGATAATACCAGCGTTGGACCACCAAACAGACAGAAGTAGCTTTTTTTTGATGTATATTCAGTTTTGCACTGTGTTTGGGCACGTCATCTTCATCCAGCCATTGTGCCAAACACTTGCCATTGTAAAAAAAAATCCATTTTTCATCACATGTAATAATGCAGTGTAGAAATGGTTTGTGTTTTTGTCATGACAGCAAAGAAAGGCAAGCTTCAAGACGATTTCTCTTCTGACAGTTAATTCATGCAGAACCCATCTATCCAGCTTCTTTACCTTCCTGATTTGTTTCAAATGGTCCAGTATTGTTGGAATAGTAACCTTGCTGCTAATTCACTCGTAGGTTGAGATGGATTTGCTTCCACTATAGCTTTCAGCTCATCATCTACCTTGGTCTCAGGTTGCCTATGTGGCTCATTTTCAAGATTAAAATCACCAGAATGAAAATTCTCCAACCATCAACGTACTGTATATTCATTAACCATATCCTTCCCAAACACTTCATTGATATTTTGAGCTGTCTGCACTGCATTGGTTCCCAACAGAACTCATATTTGAAAATAAAATGAATTTTTGACTTATCCATGGTTTCACAAAAATTGCTCTAAAAAGTTGAAAGATAATCACAAGCTAAACCATGTATTTGAAAGAATGAGGATGTACCTTCACAATAAAAATAAAACAAGAAGCGTCAAAGTGAAATGTCAGAGATATCAAATGTCAAACTTAGTACTTATGGAAATTGGGCATTTCATACTTAATAACCTATATATATATATTTATATATATATAATCAGCAGTTATTATGCAGCTGAAAGCATGCTATGCTTGGATAAACAACATATCGTCGTAAGTTTATTTCTACAGAAATGACTAACGAGTATTCTCCCTTCTGCAGATGGTCAACTGACTTCAAACCCACTCACCACAGAAATCTGGGTAAGAGAGTCTGTTCACAGATGAGGGGTGGGGATATAATGTATGCATTCTGTGGTGAGATGTCCTGCTATGAAGAGATAATTTACTGGTCCTGATTCATTTGGATGGCAACAGTAATACGTGATCTAGAATATAGTGGTCTTAAAGCAACAGGAAATGCCAGGGTTGAAAGATACAAGAAGAAGAGCTATATTTTGACTTCAATATAACTATCGGAACCTCGGGTATCTGGGACTAAAAGTTGCTTTTTCAGAGATGGATTCTCCAAAGGCATCTCATGGTCTAATTGGTTTGTCACCAAGGCACTTTCCTGGGCACTTAATTTTATCTGTTCCAATGACATTCAAGTCCATGGAGGAGTCTCATTCACCATGTGAAAACTTGGTAATAGGAAAGCACAGGGGTAGAAGAGCCCTGAGGGAACACTTTGAAAGGATGCTTTGGAGGAGGAAATCTTGGGAACCTTTATATCATGGAGTTGATGTAGAATTATTTGTAGCCAAACTCCGTGGATAAGTGAGAACATTTTAGGTGTGACTGCCTGATGAGAACAACTTTCTCATTTCTGTGCTGCCATGCATCCCAGAAGGAAAGCCAACAGCAACACAGACAGGACCCCACTCCCCCCTCTGACCACCCCACCATCCCAGACCATACAACTGGACTTTGGCCTGTATTATATACCTCTGTTGGTATATAACACCTCATATTGGGTAGTGTCTGTCCCTTTCTTGTTCTTATTTTACAGTGTCCTGCCTTTTGTGTTAGGTGAACTTGATGCTATATCAGAGTCACCATATATCTGGGCAGCAGTGGAATCACCATATCTTACACTGAAAGGTAGATAGGCAGGCAGCAGAGAAAAAATCAGAGGGATTGTCAATTGTCAGACGTGTATTAAGCTTTGTCTGAATGTACTGGATGTAAAAATGAGATCAAAAATCTGTCCGGATTTTTGTTAATATGCTGTCTATATTAGCACATGAAGGATCACCCTCAGAGAATGCAGAGGACAAAAATGTATATTTCAGGAACCCAATGGAGAAGGCCAATAAGCCACTTTTTTTTGACAAAGTAGAGCCCAAGCCACATGACCATGGGAGTGTTAGGGTATCCTAGTACTTTCCAGACTGATCAATAACACTAAATGCTGCAGTTAAGTCTAACAAAATGAAACTAGCAAGAATATATCAACTAACACAAAGAACCTGATCATTATCACTCCTAGAATGTATAGAACAACAACAAAATTGTAATTTATCCGAGGGTCCCACCATTAGAAAAAGAGCAGAGTCTTAATTTTCTTTCCCATTTTCACAATAAGAAAGTCAATCCAGTGCCCCAGGCACTATTACATTAAATATTGATACAGAGTCACTGTATAGTAGGTTTTCCTTCTAAGAAACTGATAAATTCTTAATGAAGAGTAGGGAGACAGAGCCCAACATGAATGGGTAATTCATTCAAATACAGTTGACTTTTGTCTTTAGAGTTGTTCTTTTTCATGTTACATAATGAATGACTTTCTTTTGGATTTAATTTTTCTGGTACTAGAACATATATACTTACATATTTCTGGATTCTAAACGAACATTCTTGGAAAGCTTTCATTTGGCACAAATAAAAATGAAAAAAATCCTAGCAGGCAGTTAGCTGCCTTAAAACCTATATTTTATGGGAGGCCAAACAATCAATAATGCCCACTTAGGAAAAGAAAAAAATCTGGTTGGCCATGTGGCTTCTGTTCCCGTTGCCTTCTGAATACCTTGAGGCTGTCAACATACTCTGTGCTCTGCATACATGGGAGAAGTGAAGACTATGCAGTGTTCTGGAACTAAAAGGGCCTTGAGATGTGCATTCGCATCAGGGTTACACAATCCAGATACTTGGTTGTCAGATCAAAGGGTCCAGCTCCACTCACTCCAGCTTAAGTTTTCACTGAGTACTTAAGTACAGAGGTGTAACAAGAAATCTAGAAATAGGAAAGGCACAAAAGACATGACTCTAGTCCTCAAGACACATATCATCGGGGAGATATTCAAAGCACACACACATAGGAGCTAAAAAGATCAATGCATGATGATAGTTATCAAGCTATCTGCATAGATGCTAAGTGGGTGGGGTCAATTAAGGAAGACTTTTGGAGCTTTAAATTGACGTTAAAGAAAATGACAGGGACCCTGCAGAGGAGTGGTGGCTTCGGTTGGCAAAGATGACTTGTGGGGTATCCCTCTTTGATGCTGAGACATGAGATGCTGCAGGACCTGCTTGGTTCCAATGTAAATATAATCCAGAAAAGCAGTGAAGCAAACATTGGAGCAGTGAGAACAGAGAGCTGGAAGCCAGGAGGGATAGTCTCCCATGCCCCCTACAGATGGATTGTCCTGAGATGCAGTTGTTCATATGGCATCTCGAGTTGGTCTCATGAGATGGCTCAATTAGTAGTGCTTGATACCAAGCACTTGGCCAGTTAGAAATGCACTGTTGGATTGATTTTTATCTTCTTTTTTTCCCTCACTCTGCCCCCTTGCCCTCTCTCACTCCTGTTTCCTGGGGTTGCACTCTCTAATAAAATTATAGCACCAAAAAAAAAAAAAGAAGAAGAAATAAAATGAGGCCGGTGAAAATGAGGCAGGGCGCAGTGGCTCATGCCTGCAGTCCCAGCTACTTGGGAAGCTGAGGCAGAAGGATCGCTTGAGCGCAGGAGTTGGAGGCTACAGTGAGCTATGATGACATCAGTGCACTCTAGCCCAGGCAACAGAGTGAGACTCTGTTTCAAAAAAGACAAGAAAAGAAAATGACGGGATCATCTTTTGGCCATAGCTAGCACGCACACACATGTGATATCACTGAAAGAGTATCTCAACAGACTCAGCAGGAGCTGTTTCTGGATTAAGAAGACCACTAGGGAATGCTCTTGGTGAGCTAAAAAGATGTGCTTTCTGGAAATGGGTATGTATTTTTATGGAGATCCCAGCAAAGCACTGCTCAGGAGATGGCCAGTGAGATGTTCCATACAACTTCCAGATGACCTCTAACCAGACAACTGGCACCTGGAGGGCAGCCCAGACTATGCCGAAGCAACAACAATAAAGATAACTCCCTCATATAAAAAAAGATCCCTTGGAGATTGAAACATATTGAAACATTAGAAAACCCAATAAAAATGAAAACATACTGTATTTAAAAGAAGGAAAGTGAGCGTCTTGAGAAATTCCAAAAGATGTTCCAGAACTACAGTATTGAGGTTTAAATTAAACTAATTAAAATAAATTAAGACAAGTATCTAGGTAAGATTACATTTACTAAGATTTACAGAGATGCCTATTGATCGGTGTCAGACCTTCTGGATGTATCTGAATGAAAGATTCAGTCCATACTGTGAAGCAAATGAATGGAGAGTCTTGAATTTGTTTTATGCCTCTGGTTTTGGTATAGTGAATGCCTTTGCTTAAGAGCATTTCTTTTCTCCTGTGTTCTTTCCTGTGTGATGGGAATAATAGCACTATATTTTAGTTGCATTTCATCCATGGAATTTCCTTATTATTACTTCACATGTGTAGACTCGGTACTTAACCTACCCCTTTGTTGACTCCTCAGTCTCATATCAGTATCAGGATGTGACTTTGCAGTCAGGCTGCTGTCTCCAAATCACCACCCCCATCATTTACTATTTGTGTTACCTTAAGCAGCTTACATAAAGTCTCTGTCTCTATGGTTCCTTATCTGCACAATGGGAGTAATAATAGACCAGACCTCATGCATGGTTGTGAACACCAACAGTGATAATGTAAGAAAAGCTAATGCCTGGCAACAATGTCTGGTTGCTTCTCAAAAGTATTTGCTAATTATTACCAATAAAATAAAAATAATCATATTAACTTTAATTAGCATGGTTAGAAAGTTAGCATTGTTGTGCCACAGCTGCAAATTATCATTGAATACTTCCTTACCTGATTGCCCTAGTTATGGTCCACTACTGCCATATGGGCTTCTAAATTGTTCCAGATCTTTTCTGAGTCCTTTAGATGAGGGGTGATTTAGATCCTTAGATCCCTCACCTGACTTATGAGGACCTACTCCAAGTTGACCTTCAATTTTGGCATGACAGGAGCTAGACTATACCTGGAGGAGAGAGGTTAACTTTCACCAAACATTCCTCCTATGCTCTTCTTTTTCTCCTATAGAATTTCCTACCTTCTAATTTTTGTATTTGTGGTGTTTGTGGTTTACTACATGCTTCTTCCACTGGACTGTAAGATCTGTGGGAAGAGGGATCTTTGTTTTATTCTTGGATGCATGCCATTTGCCTAGAAGAGTTCCTATCACGTAGTAGGAGCTCAAGAAACATTTGTTGAAATGAATCAACTTGTTGAAATGAATTGAGTTCCATGAGCATCACGAAGATGTCAGTCTCTTTGGACTGTGTTCATTCAACAAGTATCATTTAATTAGGGATATCATTAATATATACAGCCCTCAGAGAAGTCTCTCACAGAGAATACAATCCCCAAAGCACAGGCAAAGTGGGCTCTCTGGTTGAGTATCCACTAACTGTACCTTACTTTGGGATATTGCAAAATATAGTACTGACAACTGAGGTGTTTACTAATGAGTTGAGAGACAGGACAATTATGGAGAAAGGGATAACGGAATGTAAGATTCTACAAAATACGTGTCTCAAGAGTGATGGTGAAAGTGTTGCCACTGGGGCTGGCATTCATTTGAGGAAGAATGGTGAAAGAAAGTTTTAAAGGCAAAAATGCATTGACGTGTTCCCAAGATACCTAGAAGCTCTACAAGACTATCACAGAAGTTATGAAAAATAGTACAGAAGGTATTAATGTTGGAAAAGGAAATATTCACCATAGGCACTGTCTCTTCCAAACACTGCACAAAAACTGACATAGTCCCTGACCTCATGAGACTTAGTCTATTGAGGGTGACAGAAATTAATCATTCAAGTAAGTGTAAAACTACCTCTCCTTAGGAGCACTTGAAACAGGTAGCACATACTATTAAAAATGTACATACGGTGATTTGACCAAGAATAGGGAAGTCTAGGGAAGGGCTTCCCTGAAGACAAGAAGAAAGGAGGAAATTTGCTAGTTTCTCTCACTCTCATAACTTGAGGTCAGAAAGTGTCCCATTTTCCTTTGTGTTTCCGGAAAGCATAATAGAGACACAGTGTCTTAACCCATTTGTGTTAGAACAAACTAGAACAGCTTTCTACAGCTTCTAGTTTAAGTTAGGGCATGAATATTAAAAAGCTATTGGAATATGCTACCGGAGCCTTTGTGAGAGCATATTTAGTTACTTGGTGGGAAGAAAAACTAGGAGTTCAGGACAAAATAAGTGGTGAGGAAAAGGCGGAAGTGCTTGAAGGCCCATTCCTTAAGAAATCTGGCAGTGAAAAGATGGTGACAAATGTGACGATAATAGAGGGTGCTGCAGAATAGAATGAATTGTCTTTTCTTTCCATGTACCTCAAGAAAACTCCTTTTCCAAGGGGCAGAAGTATTAGATTTATACTCTTAAAGGAAATAACCAGATTTCTATAACATTTTGCCTTTGGTAGGTAGTCATAGTGGGAATTGTTCATCTAGATTATTTGACCCAGGATCTACCATGACTCCGTAATTTTTTGTGGTTTTATGAAAGAGACATTCCCTGCCACAGCACAGTCAGCAATGATAATGGATTCTTTACTTCTCTGCTGCCATAATGGTCACTAGAGCTGACCCTCCTGCCCAGTGGCTGTCAGTTCTGCTGCAGAGGATGCAGGGAAGAGAGAGAGAAGTTGGAAAAGAAAAGTATACCCGATCCCACACAGAAATCTAAAGTATTGGATCTAGACTTGTGCTCTTTTCAGAATTTGGATTAGGAATAAGCAGAGATGCAGTCTTGGAGAACAGTGCCTCTGGCATGATGATTCACTATTCGAGGATTTCATTAGGAGGGAAAGTACATGTCCTTCAGTCAATCATCAGGAAATCACGACTCCTGCTTATTCCACCAAATCCTGCAGAATTTAGCTGGAGAGGATAAGAGTCTGGGGGTGGAAACTTAGAAACTGTAATGCTTTCCTTGCCTAAATCCACTCTTTTCTCTTTCAAATCATGAAAACACATATTTTTAGATGGACTGATAGAGACACACATAAGAGTGTATACATATTATCATTTCATAAACATTTACCTGTCAATGTCTGTAACTTAGGATGCCTTTAAATAAAATCTCAGCTGAATTAACCTAAAATAAAATGTTCTCTATACAAGTTCCCAAAAGAAGATGAACCTAAGAAGGACCATTTAAATTAATTCCAGAGAAAATGGGGAATAAATGAGAATACCAGGTAGAGTTAGAGGGTTATTTTGATGAACTGATTTCTATATAATATAAAGGAAGATTAGAGCTCACAGGGTTCTGTATTTTTAAAATAAATCACTGCATCTAACTAAGAATTTTGGTTCTTATGTCTGGTTAACACTTTCCTGCCTTTACAGTATCCCAAATTTTGGAAGTAAAGCACAATTTAGGCAGTCTTTCATTCATTCAGCAAAAGACACGGAGGGCCTCCCATGAGCCAGGCCCAATGTTAGGCTCTAGGAAAAGATGGTGAACAAAAAAGATCTTTCTCACTCTCAAGGAGCAGGGAGATTAGCGGGGGTAGGGGGAGAGCAGTAAGCAAATAATGGCACTGATGAATGTATAATTACAAACTGAGATAAGTGCTTTAAAAAAAAAGAATGGAGACCTACAGAAAGCAAGTAACAAAGGACTCCAAGTAGGGGGTGCAGACAAGGGAAGGCTTCCCAGAGAAAGGACTATCCAGCTTAGATCTAAAGAACAAGGTTGAGTAAAAGCTAAAGGAGAAGCAGGTGGGGGGAGCATTCCAGACCCAAAGAAGAACATGTGCCAGAGTGGACCCCACCCCCACTCCCAACCCCCACAGGGGCCAAGCCCTGCGGCTCCTTGTTAAAGATTTGGTCTTTATTCCAAGAACAGTGGGAAGCCATTCATGGGTTTTAAGCAGGTTGGTGACATGATCAGATTTGTGTTTTGAAAAGAGCACCCTGGCTGCAATGTTAAAAACAAATTGGAAAGACATTGTCTAAAAGCCAATTGTTTCACTAAGCAAATGTGAAGGCCTGCAGCTGTCACAATCACTATCCTGTGGTTACCTGACCCCACTAATGTTTTTCTGCCCCCCTGAGGACATTTGGAAGCTATTTTAGGTGAAAGATTAAGAATTTCTTGGTTCCAGATTATTATATGTCAATGTTCGAGCTAGAGACACAATGCCTTTCTGTCTGCTCAAAATTTTGATTGGCACGACTAATCACTGTTCCTGTCGGTGGTAGTACAAACGAGGCCTAACAAGCAAACTTCTGCATTTCAGAGTCAGGGACAATAGCGCGTTACTCTTCTCCTTCCTTCTCTGCGTTGTACTTGCTCATCCCCTTTCCAGTTTCCCTGTCTGCACTTCGACTCTTCGGCTCTCCGTGCTCCTGGCCCTGTCTCTGAGTTCCCTGGTTTCCCATCAGGCATAGCCCCTGCTCAGTTCTTTCAACAGTGCTGCTGCTCTAGTGCCCGAATGGGGAGGACGGGGAGAGGAGCTGGCACGAGCAAGGCAGAGCGTTGGCTACATGGCAGGATCCAGGCATCTCTAACTAGCTCGGAACTTTGTCTTAGAAAGGCCTGACTGCAAAGGCCTATTTACCAAATTTCAACTAACCAGAACTAAAACCATGAGTGACCTATTGCCCTCATCAAAACCCTAAGTCCTGGGAGGCTAAGGCAGGAGGATCGCTTGAACCCAGGAGTTTGAGGTTGCTGTGAGCTAGGCTAACGCCACAGCACTCTAGCCCGGGCAACAGAGTGAGATTCTGTCTCAAAAAAAACCACAAAAATCCGAGTCCCCCTTAGATGATGTTAGGAGTGGTCTGGAGCCCAGGCAGGGCTGAGCTGCAGTACAGGTTGGCGGTCTTAGCTGAGGTATGTGGAGGGACACAGGGATGGGAAGCCAGGCAGGTCCTGATTGTCCCAGCCTGGGAGCCCACCTTCCACTACATACCTGCTCTGGGCTGCGAAATGTTGCTACAGAAACTAACATTCTCTTCGATGCATCTAAAATCTACCCTCCACCATGCTTCAAACTCTCTTTAACATTCCAAGCAAGTGGCCATCACCAGGAGTCAATAACATGGCTTTGACTGTTGTGTCTTCTTATACTGAGCCCGAGCAGACTCTTCCCTTAACTTCCACTGACTTAAGCTAATTGTGGCCTCTGCAGCCACACAGAAGGCTAATCCTTTGTTGACAAGAAGGCCCTTTAGTATGTCATTATGTCTCCTACATTTTCTCCAGGCTGGAGCTCCTTATTTCCTTGCATGGGTGCTTCTCTGGTGAGGTTTCCAGTGTCCTGTTATTCTCTGGCTGCACTTGTCTGGACCTGCTAAGAGTTTGAGAGATACCATTCTTCAGATACGTGTAATCCACTGATTAAATAAACTGGGCTCAATCAACTTTATTCTTTTATCCATTCTTTCAAACCAGTATTTTTCCTATCTATGTACAAAATTTGAGACAGGCCTGGTAGCTTTTCTAATATAGGAAATAAGAATAGCTCCTTTGGACATTAAAAATCAAATAACTCCGTAACTCCAGTTCAGTCCATCCTAGTTTACTCACAATTCCAAATACGTGGCTGGTTTATGGCTTCTCCGCTCCTGCCCAGATCTGACCCTGTCTCAGAAGCCTGGAGTTGGAGGACAGAGTATGGCTGCGTATTTTATTGTTTCATAGCTCTTCCTCTTTTTCTCACTAGCTGCTGTTTCCCACCATTTAGTGTTGGGCTGGGGAAGAAGAGACTGGGGACAGCGGCTGACACGGCTAAAGGTATTGATGCTTCCTTGGCATAATGGACATGCAAAGCTAATTCTTTCTCTTATATGGCACTATTACATGTTCCTCCAAAATGCTCTGCTTTTGACATCTAAACCAGTTCTTCAAGTGTGGTCCACAAATGACAAAATTATTATCTCCCAGGAGCTTGTTAGAAATACACATTATTGGGCCCCACCTTAGTCCTAAGTAATCAGAATCTCTAGGGAGTGTGGCTCAGGAATTTGTGTTTTAACAAGCCCTCTGGGTAATTCTAATACAGGCTAAAGTTTGAGAAGCACTGATCTAGACAGCGGTTTCTGCTCTGACTGGCTACTTACAACCCTGGTCAGGCTTGGGTTTCTGGGCACATTGCGCCTCCGGGCCTGTGTTCTCCAACTGAGCTGAGCCCACAGGTGAACTCCAGGGCACTGTAGCTTTCCCTACAGCCAGTGGCAGTGCAGTTCCTTCTCCACATTGTCCTTTCCACTTTGTTATACTTCTCAGAGAGCCCTGCACCCAGACTGTCGATCTTAGACTTCTAGGGAGAGGCAAATGAAAGTGTCTCTGTGCCCCAAGCTCCAGGAGATAAGGGACAAGCTCTTGAGGAGTTCTCTTGACTCAAGGAGCAGAGCGTGTTCCTCTCTTTCATCTCCCACTGAAGTGGGTGATGGGCTCCTGCAGACAAAACTAGATTTACCGTCTGTTAACATGTTCCACGAAAGTGATCTAGCAGTTCCATTTGGGATATAGGAAAAGGTGATACCTCTTGTATTATTCATGGTCTTTGGGGCCTGTTACAAGAATCCAAGACAGCAGAAAAGTTATGTTTAACATCTTCTGGGACATGGCAATCCAAACTCAATTAGGGTGGTTGTGCTTTGTTGTACACACCACTTTTAGGTATGCAGTCCAAGTTCACATTGACTACATCGTATCATTGATATGTAAGGAATATACTGTCAATTCCCTTAAATCATTTTCACTTATGCTGCTGTGGTCATGGCTCCCCATATTTATTCTTAGCTGGGTCTTTATGTCATTTTTAGGATAGATTTTTGCTTCTCTTTTATATTTACCATGATTATAGGCCACTCTTAACCTTCTTGTATTTGTACATTGCTGAGCTCATGGAACCTTCCAGTCATTCACTTGCCTAATATCCAGACTAACTGTCTGACTGCGTTACACACTTTCAGGTGAAATAATCACTGCTCCCATTATTTCCAACATTTTTCCTTCTTGTTGACCAGAATTAAGAAGAGATTACTAATTCCCTGGTCCATTCCTCTACATCTGAGGGACAAAATTATCATCAAGGCAAATGAAGAATTTATCAGATGTTCTGCTGTCATCGCAGTAAACATCCTGCAGACGCTCATTACACATCTGTGCTATTTACCCTTCCTGGCTGGACATTCAGTGCGGCTCAGCAATTGATTTCTTAACCCTTTATTGCTCCTCCATGGAACTTATGCCAAATCTTCTTCACTCTCTAAAGCCAGGCACCATTTTTCCCCCACTCCCCATAGATGATGCCACACACATGTGACTAAAAGAATTAATGTCAGACAATATGAGATTCCTCAACTTCTCTCCTCTCCACCTCAAAATTTCTCCATAATTTGATTACTTTATTTTCCCCTCATTATTATCTCAGAAGAAGACATCCCTCTCATGCTTGCCAAGGCCATTGCTTCCGTTCCATCTTTGTCATCATTTCCCATTACTTGGGACTCTCATTTCTTTTACCTCTTTAATCTGTCTCTAACCATTAACCCCATGACGTGAGTCTCACGTCCCCAAAACCAACGAGTAAGAAAACATCTCTTGACCCTCAAATTGTCATCTTGTCCCTTTCCTTTGTCTCACTTCTGTTGACCCACCTCTGCTCACTTTCCTCCATTCTCCTGATAACTTTCCTTATTTTTCATCCTCTTACAACTCTGGCCTTTTCCTGCTAAACTTTATACTTCTGACCCTCCCCTGGACACATGATAAGTTGTCAATATATTTCAATCCCAGTGATCACAGCTGCATCAGCTTTAAATCTGATCTCCCTACTTCTAATCTCTTTATTCACTGCATACTCCATTGCTGGAATTGCCTTCCTAAAAGAAATTCAAATTTTGCTTAAATATCTTAAATAATCTAGACCCCATATCCATTTCCAGCCTTGTTGCCTAATAGTTCTTTGATACACCAACTAAAGTGGACGACACAGAAAGGAACCATTTCCTCTTCTCCAAGGTGTTTTCATTTCTTCAAGCTTTGGATTATGCTGTTTTTCCATTTAGAGTTTTTCTTCCTTACAAGTTCTTTATACGATTTTTCTCCTTATTCTTTAAGATCCATCACAAATGTTACCTCTTCTGCAAAGCCTTGCCTGATTCCTTTAAATGAGTGTGATTTCTTTCCTCTGAATTCCTATAATTTATAGGCATGGCCTCATTGAAATTCACAAATGTGAATAATTGCTACATTTAGAGACCAAAACAAACTTCCCAAAACAACTACATCTTTCCAACACAAGGAAAACAATATAAACTACTCCACCTTTCCTCTTGCACTAGTTTAGACAAAACACCGTCTGAGAACTGGGAAAACCATAATTTTCTTTAATGTTTTGCCTGTAATTTGTAAAACAACAGAAAATATTCCTGTAGACATGTTTAAAATGTTTCCCAGATGCCATAATTTCAGTACTGTATGGCAATGCCTTCATGACACCCGCTGAACATCCAGATGCTGAAAGAATCTGGAGGACAGGAACTAAAATGATTAGCAATTTTGGAAATAGGCTTTTTGTGGAAGTAATTTATATGAAGAAGAGGAGGAGGAAAAGGAAGAAGGGAAAAGAGGAGGAGGAACTGCAGCTCAAATTATTTGACTTAGAAAAGAAAAAGCAGGGGAAGAAAATATTAGCAATTGGCTTCTGAGTGTCTAAAAAAAAAATCTATGATATGAGTGACGATGAGCAGCTGTTTCATGTTCCTACTTAGAGAAAGACGAATGCTTTTGGGCTATTGCAAGAAAGATTCTGAAGAGACATTAGAAAAAGTCTCCAGATGCTAAAATTGGTAAAATTGTGGACTATGGTAACATGTTATCAACAAAAGGGAAAAGAGACATGTTTCTACACTGGGGGTCAGGGTGGTACCCTGGGTGGAAGAAAAGATACTGCAGATGAGGTTTGTTCAGGGTTTTTTTTTTTTTTTAATCTATTCCAATGAGGTCATGCATGCAGAGAAAAAAGTGATTATATCACGTAGTGTATGAGGAAGCTTTTCCAGAAAATGTAAGTTAGGAACAAAGGAAGGTTTGGAGAATATGGCATTGAGGGTAGTTGCACAATCTTTGAAACCAGTCTGGTTGCTTCTCCAGGATCACTACATCCTAGCTCTGTGACTCTGGAAAGGTTACTAAACTGATCTAAGAATTAGTTTTCTCATCTGCAAACTGGGGATAATACTTGTGCCTTCTTCGCAGAGATGTCAGTAGTGACTAAGGTGATGCTCAATAAATGTCAACTTTTATTATTTGATTAGATATGTAGCACCTTCTAGGCACTATATTAAGCATTTTCCCCATCATTATCTCCTTCACAGAGCACTCACCCAAGCTCTATATAAAATAGGCCGATATGATGACTTTTCACCAGAGTTATGTTCTTTAATTAAAAATGAAAGCCCTAGGTATCAAAGACCAGCCTGCTGAGTTCCCTTACCTTTCCCAACCACAAGACATTTCCCTGATGTCTGCAGCACGTCTTTGACGTCTGAGACAGAAGACCAATTTGCCTCCACCCCCACGTGGCTCCACCTGTCACCATTATTATGTGATCTTTATAAAATTAAATTGAGAATGCACCAACTTTTTTTCATTATGCTTTCAACCAGATCCATTAAGCTCACAAATATCGTGTCTGTTTAATAAAATGAATGAATACAGGAAAGAAAATCCTCATATTTAATTTCACATCTTTGATATTTATATCAATTAATGCATTTATGTTCAATTTGAGCTATAATGTGTTTCTCACCATCTGATGAACTTGTGACAGAGGGCCTGTTTGTAACCAGTGGTTAGTACACAAAGTATATTTTCCTGTGGGTCATTGCTTCTTTCTTCCTCTACCATTTGCCTTCAGAAAAAGCCATTTTCTCAAGGATCCCAGGGTGTGAATTCTTTAACTCTTCTCTGTTTATATCAAGTAAAGAGATCATCATTTTGATTTTGGCAGCAGTTATTGTATATCAATACAGACACCTGGTAAGCTTTCAATTCTCTATTTCAGAGTCAGTTAAAAAGCACAGAATGCTAAAGTTACCTGTGTAGTTGTATTAGACTTTATGTATGTATGTATGTGTGTATGTGTATCCTTTTTTAAGAAAAGTTTGGATTCCCAGGAGCAAGGATAATGAGACATATGTTCCATTCCTAGCAAAACAACGAGTTCAGTACAAAGTGTTATATATAGCTTAATTCAAAATATATTAATAACTCTATGCTTATAGTGTGAATTTGAAAATTCACACTATAAGTTGAATTTATATGGCTGAATCAGAAAAAGTCATCATAATTGGAATTTCAACAACATGTGTGGATGATAGAAATCAGTGGGGCATGGCAATCTTTACTTTGAGTTATACATAAAGATAGCTTAGGACTCGAATGAGACATGCATGGTGTATAAAGAACTCTGTAGACACTACGAAAA
>RJWJ010032064.1:0-18775 GCA_004363605.1 Indri indri
CCATAAATTCACTCTTTTAAAGTGCAGAAGTCAGGGGCTTTTAGTATATTCACAAAGTTGTACAACTATCACCACAATCAAGTTTAGAACATTTTTACCATCTCCAAAAGAAACCTTGTGCCCATTAGTGGTCACTCCCCATTTCCCCCCAACTTCCTGAACCCCTGGCAACCACTAATCTGCTTTTTGTCTCTATAGATGTGCCTCTTCTGGACATTTCGCATAAATGGCATCAAACAGTATGTGGCCTTTTGTGACTGGCTTCTTTACTTAGCATGTTTTCAAGGTGCATTTTTTTAAGATAAGGAAACCGAGGCACAGAGGGGCTAAATCAGGGGCCGCTAAGTCACGTACTCACAGCGGCCAGGCAGGAGATACCAATGAGGCGACCCAGGGAGGTAAGACAGGCTCCGGGGCACTTGCAAACACAGGTAGCAAAGGCCCCGCTGATTGGCTACATGGGAACGTGGGCCCCACAGGGCTACATCTCCCAACTCTTTAAGGCAAGGCAGAAACCCGAATTTCACTGTGAAATTTCTCAATCTAAAATACTCTGTGATCCAGGCCAAAGCAAACAGGTCTGTGGGCAGGACACAGCCCCTGTGATGTCTGGGTTAAGCAATCTGCCATGAGTCCCACTCTGATAAACAGCTGGGGTGGGGGGAATTCTGACCTGCATTCCACAAACTGCCTCAAGTCACCTGGGAATAAATAGAGTCGTGCCACATGGGCTGTTTCAGTCAACAACAGATGGCACATACCACGGTGGTCACATCAGATTGTAGTATTGTATTTTTACTGGATCTTTCTACATTTAGATATGTTGAGATACACAAATCCTCGCCACTGTGCTATGATTGCCTACAGCACTCAGTATGGTAACATGCCGTACAGGCGTGTAGCTCAGGAGCAACAGGCTACAGCGCACAGCCCGGGTGTGCAGCAGGCCATACCCTCTAGGTTTGTGCAAGGGCACTCTGTGATGTCTGCACAGGGACGAAATCGCCTGATGACACATTTCTCAGAACATATCCCCCTTACGTGACGCGTGACTACCCTGTCTTCCTCACAGAGGTGGGAGGCTGAAAAAGAGCCAGGTCACATTGTACAGTTCGACCTTTACCTGATCACACAGCTCCGGGGACCCCCCGCCCCTCCGCCCCCGTCCCCACCCCCAGGGGGCTAGGAGGCCTGATTCAGGATGGGCTCCCACCAGCCCTCTCTGGGCCTCCCTGCAGGGCTTTTCAACTGCAAGTTCAGGAACACTAGAGACTTGACGACCAAGGGCACCGTCTCTCCTGGCCAGCAGTGAGACGGAGGGGCCCTACCCTTCACAGTGCCTGGCACAGCGAGCACCCAACATGCTTACCAGATGCCCGCTGGCATTTCTCCTCCACATTAGCCTTTCCTAGAGCACAGTCTGGGGTCTGCCAGCCTTTTCATTAGGGCTGATCAGTAACTATATCCCCTAAAATTGAGAACCCACAAAATTTTAAACTGTCATCGTAAAAATCTTCACCTTAGTGCCTTATCCTTTAGGAAACTGCGTGGTCGTGTTGGAGTGAGGTTGTGGGGGAAAAGCTCTCCAGGTCCTGCACACAACAGGCTCACATTTAGCCAACAGATGCCGGTCACTTAACCCCATGCTAGAGGTTTTGACAGTCAGGATGCAGGGGTCCCTCTGTTGAAGCCAGCATCCATATCTCTGCATTTTTAGTGTCTGAGAGGCCTGTCATTGTGACAAAACCCTCTTATTAGCGGTTTTAAGCCCTCATTGGAACACCATATGCAGCACTGGCCCTGTTCCCTAAGCAGACAGGCTCTGGAGAACTGAAGTGGCAGCTAAAACCACCACGGAGATGTCCAAGTTTGAAAATTTCTTTTATCACATGGATGCCCCATTTTCGGTAGAGAGAAACATTCGCGTAGTGGGGAAGCCTTCTGAGACACTGATAAACCCGGGTTTTCTAGCCAGGTTCTAGCTGTGAAACCATGGGAAGATAACTTCAAGGGGCCTCTGTTTTCTCATCTGTGAAATGGGGTAACATCACCCAGCTCACAGGGCAGCCGTGTAAAGTAAATGAGATGAGGGGTGTACAATGGCCGAAGGGAAGCTTCTCTATTCCCCCAGCCTGGCCCAAAATAGGGCAGATAGTGTTTCACTACGTGTGTACCACCAGGTTTCACTATGACCACTGTTATGCACTAAACTGTCCCCTCGCCCCCAAATTCATATGTTGGAGCTCTGACCTCCCATGTGAGAGGAGGCCTGTAAGGAAGTAATTAAGGCTAAAAGAGGTCATAAGGGTGGGGCCCCTGATCCCCTAGGATTAGTGGCCTTACAGGAAGAGCCACCAGAGCTGCCAACTCCCATCCAAAAGAGGTCATGCGGCACACATGTGCAATGGCAGCCACCTAGAAGCCATGAGAAGAGGTCTCAGAATGAAACCTACCTTTTCCTGGGATGGTGGCTCCCTCCCGTCGATGCCAGCAATGACTGGTTATCTCATATCGCATCCCCCGACACTGACTCTGTCTGCTCCCCTCTTCCCATTAAGGACTCCTGGGGTTACACTGGGCCCACCAGGATAATCCAGGATAATCTTCCTATTTGAAGGTCAGCTGATAAGCAACCGTCATTCCCCTTTACCATGTAATGTAACATATTCGTAGGCTCCAGGGATTAGGATGTCTTTGGGAGTTCATTATTTTGCCTATCAAAAAGTGATGAGAGCACTACCGATAGATAACAATTATGTAATATATATGTTTTAAATAATTAGAACAGTTACAAAACAATTCTCTATATATAGCATATTATGTAACAATTATAACATGCCAAGTACCACACTAAGCACTTCACAACATTAGCTCAAACACCCCTATGAGTACTATCATTATTCTCATTTCACAGATGAGGAAACAGAGGCAGAGAGGCTAATTAGCTTGCCCATGGTCACCCAGCTCGTAAACGGGAGCTTGAACTCCAGCTGTCTGGCTCCAGAGCCTGCTCTTAACCACTATGCTATGCAGCCTCTCAAGAAATAGGGTGTCTTAGAGGGACCACTTACCTAAGAACAGGACCGAGCACTTTCATTTCTGAGGCACGTGAGCTGACTCACCTACACCACACAGATAATTGCCAGTATTCTGACCCTTGTTTTACGAGGCGTCTGCAGCCTATGAGAGGTTAATTAATAGCGTTTAGTTGTGGGTCATTTTGACCAAGCCAAATGAAGAATGTATTCACATATACGGTATTCCATATGTACCTGACACATAGAAAGTGCTCAAGACATGCAAAATACTGGTGAAGTTTTGATAAATAAATCAGTATCTGTCTCTGAGCAACATGTGAAACACACGTTCTAAGGAACATATAAAACTGGCCGGCCATTCCTAATTCCAAACATGACTGCAAAAGGCTGGAAACGCACCAGACGTTCTTTGAGGCCGGTGCTTCTCAAACTTTAATGTGCATACAAATCACCCAGGGATCTTGTTAAAAGACAGGTTCTGACTTCATAAGTCTGGAGTGAAGCTGGAAAGTCTCCTCCTAACAAGCTCCCAGGTGAGCCCGATGCTGCTGCGTGTAGGCCAGACTTTTGGGCAGCAAGGTCCTTAGACTGCAACGTTACTTCCCCCACAGAACATGTATGGTCATTCATCTATTCAGACACCACTTGTCAAATGTCGCCAGGCACCGTGCTAAGTGCTGAGGAGAAATAACACAGGGTTTCTGCTCTTGAGGAGTTCACAGTCCAGTTAAGGCCCCAGTGAGTTTCTCTGAATCTCACAAATCAAGGCCAATGTTCAATAAAAAATGAAGCCCATTAAAGACAAAACCCATATAGAACTGTCGGCAGAGTGACAGCACTTACACAGCTTGTGCTGGAAGCAACAATAATGTTGACATGAATACCTCTTTTCAAGGACTCAACAGATGACTCAAGCTATGATAAAACCAGATATTTCTGAGAAGCTGAGTGGGTGAGGGACAAAACTGGGTGTCAAGGCAACTTCAAAGCCAACAAAACCGTGGACATGAAACCATGCCTACATATCATCTCTGGTTCCCCCTAGTCAGTACGGCAATACGCATTAAGCATTAAGCATTAGCGAGCAGTCAAGAAAGTGGTGCCTGATCAGAGACGCAGCTAGATGGCTGTGGACATACTAAATGGGAGGGTCTTCTTAGCAAAGTTCAAACCCTTCAGTTTAGGAGGATACTTAAATCCAAATCTAAAGCCATTACAGCAGTGGTTCTCAATAGGGACAATTTTGTATCCTCAGGGGTCATTTGGCAATGTCTGGAGACATTTTTGGTTGTTACGACTGATGGACTGCTACTGTCATCTAGTGGGTAAAGGCCAGACATACTGCTAAAAACCCTGCAAGGCACAGGACAGCGCACTACAACCAAAAATTATCTTTCTCAAAATGTCAATAGTGCGGAGGTTAAGAAACCCTGAGTTAAGGAATGCGCCTCAGGTCAAAGAATGAATGTTAGTTATACCATGGAATAGATCAGAGCGGCCCAACATTTCTGCAATGACAGAAATGTTCTATAATCTGTGCTACCCAATATGGTAGCCAACGGCCACATGTGGCTATTGAACACTTGAAATACAGGTAATGAGACTGAAAAACTAAACTTTAAAATTGTATTTAATCTTTAGTAAATTAAATTTAGACAGTCACGCATGGCCAGTGGCTACCCTACTGGACAGGGCAGAACTACAATCCACCTTTTCTCACTCTCCCATTGGTGTTCTTTCAGTTTCACAGACTGCTTCCTTCCACTCTTCTGAAATCACCCGCCCCCCTGATTTTATCACTAAGATTTGACTGGGAAAAAAATACAGAAAAGTAAAATAATACTATAGCTAAAAAAAAAAAAATCTTAATATAACATTCCCAGTTAAACAGTCCCTGTTTTGTACATTGGAAAATAAAGTAAAATATGAGATCACTGTTATGCACACAGTGTAGTAACATAGCAGACACAAGAAAGGTCAAATGATCTCTACTTCCACTTGCAGGGATGGGTGTTAGGACAGACAAAAACCCCCTCTGAACCTTGAGATCATGAGGTTTCGGACCCGATTCCTCCACTTGGTCATCTAACAGGCCCTTCCTATTCTCAGAAGCTAGGTAAGAAACCAGGCAGGTCAACATCACTAGCAAATTCTCCCGCTTCTGACTTCTCTCCCCATCATAGAGGGCAACTCTCTCATTTGCTGGTTTTGGTGGCGCCGCCACACTGAAGACCCACCATGTGCCAGGCACTGTGCAAAACACTACACATACATTATGTCACTTCATTCTAACTGCCGCCCTTTAGGGCATCAAGACGTTAAAAAACTTGGACCAAATCACACAGCCAGTCAGGGGCAAAGCGGGGACTCCCAGATACGACTCCAAGTCTGCTCTTAAGCACTGCGCTAAGGGCCTGAAACCTGGGAAAGTTAACACTGGCTGGGAAGGTGTGAAGCGTCCCCCAGGGGACCAGAGCAACCAGGGGCTGCACAGCCAGGGAGGTGTCCAGCCGGCTCTTACTTCTCGATCTCCAGCGCTGCCACCTTCCGCTTTTCGTACAGCTTGTCATTGAGGGCGCGAACGATGTTTGGCGTGAGCGGCGCGAAGTCCTTCTCGGGGTTCATGGTGGTAGCTGGAGAAGCCTCGCGACTCCTTAGCCCGCGGCTGCGGGGGCCGCGCCGGTGCCAGTGGAGTCTACGGCTCCGCGCTGCCCCCGGCGCCGGCTCATGGACCACGCCGCCCCGGGCCCGCCTGCCTCACTCTGCCGCCGCGCCTTGGAACCCAGGCCCGGACCCCGCTCCTGCACACCTGACCCTGGCCGCCTAACAGTTCAAGCTACCCTCTCCCGCCAGACACCGGCGGCGCTCATGGGGCAGCGGCCATGTTACTCGGGGCACATGACTCCTCAGCAGCTTCCGCCTTCCGCCGCGAGGACCCGCCCCACTCTGGCCACGCCCCGGCACGCTGGCCGCAGGTGGGTCGGCCACGCCCCCTCCAGGCTCCACCCACGCCCCTCACTCCTGCGCCCGGTGGTCTGAATGCAGGTTGAGATGTGCTTTACGGGCTTGGGTGACACACGCTCAACTGCCGGCACGTAGTGGGCTTCTGTAACGTTGTGACACAGAAGGGGTTCTTGGAGTCAGATTCACTTAGCATAATTTATTCAATACTCACCCAATTCACTAGTTCATTCACTACTTAGTCACTTACCTGTCAATTTCGCATATGACAATGTTTCCCAAATTGGGGTAACACCATATCATTTTCGCCATATCCTGGCCACTTGCACTATTATTTATTTAACGTTTTTCTCAAATTATCACCTTAAGAAATCTTAAATTCCTACTTTTAGCTTTGCTTATTCCCTAAAATCGTGGGTTTCAACAGGTAGTTACATTTTTTCTAAGACATTAAAATAAATTCTCAATTAAAGACAGTGCTACCTGTCTACCACCTAAAATCTCAGGTACCAACAGGGGCTGTCACCCCACCATGTGGAAGTCGGAGTGTATTTACCCTACTCTAGGAGGGCTGGCTTACAGGCAGAGGAGCCCCAAATCTGCTGAGTGCGGGGCACCAGATGAATCCACTGAAAAACAGCCCCTTCCGATGCTTTGAAGTCACACTAAATGGTGGAACTGAAATTGCAGCTCTCTGGTAAAATTTTAAAAAGCAATTTGTGGCCAGAGTGTGGTTAAAGATGCAGCCATGGGGAGAGGCATCAGAGTTCCTTATCGTAAGCTTTCAGAATGAACAGGGACTTAGGACAAGGGCTAGATTTCAGTGGAGCTCAATGCATATTAAATACTAACAGTTTTAGAATGCATGGTGGTACTTTTCTCTGAGTGAAAAGTACACACATAGTTTATGACAATCTTGAGAATGGAGTATTATCCTCAATTCATAGATCACAAACAGGGACAAAATGAGGGACAATGGTAGGCAGAGTTCTAGGATGGCCCCCAAGATTCCCACCCCTTTGGACACCTCCCCTGTGTAATTCCCTCCCCTCGAATGTGAACGGGACTTGTAAATATGATGGGCTGTCACTCATGTGATTATATTGTGTAATACAGCAGAAGGGATTTCGCAGATGTAATTAAGGTCCCCAAGCAGTTGACATTCAGTTAACAAAAAGGGAGATTATCTTGGGTGGGCCTGACCTAAGCAGGTGACTCCTTAAAAGAAAAAAAGAAATTTGAAGTGGGAGAGAGATTCTCCTGCTGGCTTTTAAGAGTAAACCGTCATGTGAACTGACTATGATTGGCCACATGGTAAGGACCTGAGAGTGGTCTCTGGTTGCTGAGAGCAGCCTCCTGTTGTCAGTTGCCAAGAAAAAGGGGAATTTAGTCATATGGTCTCAAGGAAATAAGGAAATGAATGTTGCCAACACACTGAAGGTGCTTGGAAGCAGACATTTCCCTAGTTGAGCCTCCAGATGAGGTTGCAGCTGGCCGGCACCTTGATCTCAGCCTTGTAGGACCCTGGCTGAGAACTCAAGGTTCAGTCCATTCTCGACTCCTAACCCATGGAAACTGTGAGATAATAAATTTGTGTTCTTTTAAGTTCCTAGGTCTGTGCTAATTGGTCATGCAACCATAGAAAACTAACACATGGGCTAATCCAAAACTCAGTAAGTCACAGAGATACTGTGTCTAGAAAAATCCATGCTTTCTTTTTCTTTTACTGGTGGGGTTTTTATAGCTGTTAAAACCTTTTTCCAACACAATTCAATGGATGAAAGTAGATGCATCAACAATATGAAAACTGTCCCAAATATAGATCCATCTTCAGAGAAAATGCATTGCTCTTACCTTGATACCAAGTACTACTGCCAAGGACATTTCCAAATGTCTTTCCAAGTTTGTCTTTAGGATTTTGATGATGGTTGATGCAAAACAATGAAAACATTTAAATCAATGGAAATGATTCGGGTCTATTTCTCCAATGTGTATTCCTTTCCACTGGACCCATATCTAATATAATATTTCATCTGTTTCTTTTGCTTTTTGATTTGGCCTTTTCTTAGAAGTGAACTGAATTTCCCAAGGGTCATAATGTGATATGGTTTTTAATAGTTGAAACAGTAAGGAGATTTTTTGTTGTTGTTGTTACCAGAAGTTTTTTTCTCCTGAAATTACATTCTGGATCAGGTTGCTAGGAAACCAGTTTCTTATTCAAGGTCCAAACCAATGCTTTGTCCTACCTTTAGGTCAAAAGTTCTGAAAGCAAGGGGTTAATTTAATCAGGTTTGCCTGTCCTGCATGCTCTTGGTTGCTTGCTTTTTTTTCCCCCCTTTTCCCATAAAGCTGAAGGCTGCACTGCTAAATGCTGAAACTTAACTTTCATAGTCACCATGGTCATTGCAGTTGTTTTTTGGGAACTTGGACCAGCTCCTGTCCAGTTCAAACCAGTTGAGACCATTGACCTTTCAACTTGGCCTGTGCAAGTGCCGAGAGATGACCTTTTGACATCAGAGGGCCAAAACCTCCATCCTCGGATCATGATAATGCCACCATTTTCTGCACATGTGTCCTGTGGAATGCCATGAACCCTAAGATTCTGCAAAACAAACCTGCTACTTCATTTTTCCCCAATGCCAATCACCTTTCCCTATGCTTTCGCCCACCCCACTTCCCTAACCCATAAAGATGCCTAAGCCTTATCTTCGAGGAGGTGGATTTGAGAGCTATTCTCCTGCCTCCTTGCCTGATGGCCTTGTGGTTAAATATTTTCTCTTTTACAAGACCAGTGATCGATTTACTGTGCAAGGGCAGAACCGACCTGGACCTGGCTGGTAACAGTTCATGGAAAAAGTGGTTTCTTTTCTCCAGTATCTTGGAAAATGCCAACTAAAGAAGGTTATTTGTGCATGATTGAACTGCCAGTAGTGCTGAGAATAAAGCCCGAAAGCCACCCTTGCTTTCTCTACATGCTCCCCTTCTCTGACCCCAGTGGCCAGCCCTGCACGGACTCTTCTAGACTAGGGGATAGCTGACATGCCTGGCTGCACGCTAGCCGTCACTTCACAGTTAGATTATGATTCATCTGCATCTGTGTGGTGCCTGGTTGTTATTACAGAACTTGGAGTAGCTCTGTAACAACTATTAATAATAGCTATTACAAGTTATGTAAAAGTTAGTGCATAATTCATAGCAAGAGGATGCTGGTGACATTTTAAGAAATTGTACCCAAATCTTGAACTGTGCAAAGAAGTTTCTCCAACAGCAATGTAGTTTTAGCTGGAGTTTCATGGCAACATGGTTGAAGGTGTAAGAGGCTTGGGGAGCCCCACAGTTGGGATTTTCTTGCGATTTGGCAGGCCCTCACTCATGTCATAATATTGTCATCTCTGGCTTGAGGACCCCAAAGAAGTGGTTAGACTTAGCATGACACGTTCACTGAGGCCAGGGAGCCCAATTCTCGTGGTATTCTGTGCACAGTGTTCCCTGGAGTTCTGCCACAAAGCCACCCTGAACATGCCCAGTTAGAGGTCTCCTGGTCTGCTTTGCTGAGAATGGACTCTTTCAAATGTAACTTCCACAAGGTTGTGTCAGAAGGCTTATCGTCACCCAGCCCCCTTGTGAGCTACTTTGCCCTTCCAACTTTGCCAATTTGGAACTATTTTGTTATGGTTTTTTTGAGGCCAAGGAAGCATGAGAACTACCAAAAGGGAAGAAATGCACCCGATCTCAAGTCAGCCTGGAAGGGGGTTCACGCTGGGACAGGATCTGAGCTGGGCTTTGGTCCCAGGGAGAAGAGACTTCTCCCTTTCTCAGGGCCCAGGAGGATTTGGACTCTGGACTCTGGCTTGGGGAGCACCAGAACAGGTCTGAGGTGGGGGGAGTTGCCCCTAGCCACCCTAAGACAGGCTACAAATGGCACCGTTTTGCCAGCAGTGGCACCAGGAAATGGCTAGTTTCTGCAGCAGCCACTGTTTGGGGTGGCGGTTGGGTGCCCCCCAGCCTCGAGGGAGGGAACGTGTCAACGGGCAGGGTTTCTCCATTAGAGGAATCTTGGAGTCTGTGCTCTGGGAGCTGGCATGTCAGCCGAGCTTTCCCACAGCTCCCTTCACCTCTTCTTCAGTCTCAGCAACCCCTTTAGCACATTAGGTTTGCAATTGCGGAAAAGGTGTCCCGTTTGAAGAACGTGGTGATGGGCCAATTGCTGCCCTCCACCCCAGCTATGCCTCTGGGAGTGGGCGGTAGGAGGGACATTTTGGGGAGGGCTAATTTCATCAATTAGGTCATCAGCACCGTTCGTAAGACTCCGCTCTTGGGCTCTAATGGAGAGAGTCAGGGCTGTGGATTTGGCATAGGCAAAGTTCTGCCAGTGACCCCAAAGGAGCCCAGCCATGGCAATGTGCACACCCTCCACCTGGAGGGCTGCTAAGATGCAGACTCTGATTCACCAGGTCTGGGGTAGGGCCTGATGTCCTGCCCTGATGCTGCTGGGGCTTTAGTGCCAGTGGTTCTCACAGTCTGACCCTACAAACGGCAGCAACACCATTACCAGGAATGGGTTAGAAATGCAAATGATTGAGCCCCACCCAAACCTTCTAAATCAGACTCTCTGAAGGTGGGGCCCGGCGATCAGTGTTTCAGCAAGCCCTCCAGGGGATCCTGATATACACTAAAATGTGCGAACCACTGACTTTTATACGGACTGTGTGTTTGCTGGTCATCACCCTTGCTCCTTGGTCTTAGCATCCTCGCAGGTGGTTGGTTAGAGCAGTCTTTGCTCACTTAGCCACTGGGAACATCTATCACCTAGTTCTTTGTTTTTATACCTGTTACTGTTGTCTTTAGGTTTCAGAAATGAGCTGTCTATGAAGTACCATAGTTCCCTTGTATCCATGGCTTCAGCTACCCTTGTTCAACTGTGGAATGAACATATTAAATGAAAAATTCCAGAAATAAGTCATAAGTTAAATTGCAGACCGTTCTCAGTAACGTCAAGAAATCTCACAACATCCCACTCCACCCTGCCCAGGACATAAACCACCCATTGTCTAGTATATCTGTGCTGTACACATTACCCTCCTGGTAATCACTGAGTAGCCATCTTGGTCACCAGACAACTGCCACGGGACTGCATGCATGTGTTCAAGGAACCTTATTTTACTTAATAATGGCCCCAAATCACAAAAATAGTGATGCTGGCATATAATTGTTCTATTTTATTATTAGTTATCATCATTAACCTTTCTGTGCCCAATTTATAAATTAAACTTTATGATAGGTATGTATGTATACAAAAAAACATAGTACATATAGGGTTCGATACTATCCGTGGTGTCAGGCATCTACTGGGGGTCCTGGAACATAACCCCCAAGGATAACAGTGGATTACTGTATAGGTCTGAGTTTACAAACATTCTAGAAAAAGCTTCATTTGGTACTCGCTGTGGGTCGGGTGTACTGGCCTGAGGGTTGTGAGAGATACAAAAGATGTGGAAAGAGTCTCCATCCATAAAAACACCTCTAATAGGTTTAAGGGCTTAGTAACGGACACATTGCTGGGCCACACCCACAGAGTTTCTGACTCAGTAGGTCTGCAGTGGGGATGGAGAATTTGGATTTTAATAACTCACCAGGTGCTGCTGGTCCAGGAACCATTTCTGAGGCCCGCTCCCTTACCGCATTCCTTCCCGAGCGGCCATCTTCTTTCATGCCGCCTCCCTCTCCTGCAGGTGGGCCGAAGGGGACAGGGGTGGGGGGAGGTGGAGGCAGGGACCCTCAGCCATAGGTCTACAGGAACAAATCCACTCCAGGGCCAGTCTTTAACCATCTTTATTTCAACAGGAGGCGCTGACAGGGAAGTGGGCCTGTGAACACACACTGCAAGGCCGGGGAAGAGGCGTCTGCGGAGGTGCCCCACTGTCCCCTGGGGGGGGGGAAGCTCGAGAAAGGCATGGCTTAGATAGTCACGCTTTAGGGACACACAGGATAGGTGCAGTTCCGACATGTCAAACTGGGGCGTGGCCCTTCCTGACTCAGTTGCAGCACGAGTAGCTGGGTGGGTGTTTGGTCTCTAGCACTTGTTCTCAGCTCCGCCGCACAAGTTGTATACATAAAGATGACCATGCCCCTCTCCAGACCAATTAAATCAGAATTTGGGGAGGGGATGGGTTCTGGGCAGACAGGTCGAGAATTACTGTCCCCCATCTGCCTGCTGTGCCCAGGGCTGTGGAGGGCAGGGGCAGCTATGGTCTCTGTTAGCCTTTCTCCAGGGATTCGGAGACTGACGGAGTAAAAGCCGAGAGAAAAAGTGATGGGAGCATCCCTGGGTGGCCTTAATGTTGTCTGTACCTTGCTTTGAAAACAGGTACTTACTTGGCTTTTGTGTGAAAGCAGGATAAGATGCCCCATCAAAATAGGGCCACGTCTAAGGGCTTGTTAAATCATTGTGGACTTTCAAAAGTAGCTGCAGCGCCCAGTGTCGCGCACGGCTAGGAGCTGTCTGGTAGAAGGTCACGAGTGTGACACCTATGTCTGCTTGGTAAAAATGTGGATTATTAAAAAGTACGTGAGCTTTGTGGATATGTCAAGAAATTAAATTTAGGAACTCACAAGGATTCAGTTCTCTAAAATACAGATCTGTTGTGTGTAGCTGTAATGGTTAATGTGGAACAGATATTTCATATCTGTCTTTGGAAACCACACGACGTGGAAATAATTAAATGAGGAGGATGAAACGGTTCCTTTAGAATTCTTATTTTTTTCTCTGTTCTTTGTCAGGCTAAGACGATGCATAGGTCTTAGGGCTGAGGAGACAGCTTTTGGCTGACGCAGGTGACCCTGCTACCACTAAGGGGTGATCCCCTTCAGGTAATAAACCCATTTAATTCCGCTCTCACAGCCCTCCCCGGGGCGGCAGCTCACAATCAGCTTGGTGGTGATGGGGGTTTTGCTGCCGGAGGGGTTTCCTTCAAAGTAGACAGTGATGTTGTTGATCTTCTTGGCGCGCACGGTGTCTGTGGCGCGGACGGTGAAGGCCGGGTTCTCCACGATGATGGAGAAGGTCACCGCGTGGGGGAAGACGTTCTTGAAGGGGATGATTACGTTGTACCCGGCTCGGATCAGGAAGGGACCCTGGGGCTTGGGGGGCAGAGCCACTCCGAAGAGGGGGATGACATACTCCCCACCTACAAGCGACGACAGGCTCAGGATGCCCTTGGTCTCGCCCAGGTGGCTGGGCTCAAAGAAGACCTCCACGCTGACCTCGGTGCCTCCCTGGGCTCCTGGGGCTGCGTTAATGACCCTTTCCGTGTGGAAGTCCGAGCAGTCGGTCTGAAAGGGGAACAAATGGACTCAGCTCACGCAGGATCCCAGAGCTCAAGTCCCCACCGGCCCCCCTCCTGGCATGGGCTGGGCAGGTTATCGGTCCCTTGCAGGGCAGGTGTTACTAATTATTATCCCTATTTTACTACAAAGAAATGGAGGCAAAGATGTTAATGACGTGCCCTAAGACACAGCTGGATTACGTTGATAAGGCAGTCACCGAGGCCGCCCCCGAATCTCTGGTTCTTCTCTCCTTCCATGCATATGGAAGGCAGAATGTTCTGGCTCCTTGTGGATGGGCGGGGCTGGTTCTGGACAACTGGGCAGAGTAGAAGTGAAAGGTGTCACTTCCACACTAGAGCGCGTCGTTTCTCCTCTCTGCTTCTGTGACTGGGGACATTTGAGGTGGTGCTTGCTCTTGAGCCTGGACCCCGAGTGACCAAGATGAGCAGAGTGCCCTGTGGACCTCACTATTCCGATGGCACATATGAGAAATGAGCCTTTGTTTGTTTCAAGCCACTGGGGTATCGGGAAGTTCCTACAGCATAACTTTAACCTCCCCTGACTGATACGATCGATTGAGAGCTTCTGCCTCTTGACCATGTCCTGAGACCCCGATTTTAGCGGGGCGCACAGCTGCCTAGTATAAAGGCTACATTTCCAGCTCCCCTTGTTGATAGGCGTGGGCCTGTGAAGTTTCGTTCAGTGGAATAGTAGGGGGCGTGGTGTGTGCAATGCCTCGTGTAGCTGACTGGGGTGTGGATGTCACGGCAGGCCATCGTGGCCAACGGGGACCACAGCGACTCCCCACAGAGAGCAGAGCCTCGGCACAGAAGGCGTCTGGGTGCCGGACGTCGTGGAGCTGCCAATCCACTCACACTGCCTATGCCCAGACTGGTACGTGTCAGAGGAATAAACTGTTTTGCTATGGTTTTGGGTTTCTGTTTCAGTAGTTAAACCTCTATTCCAACTGATATGATAGCTAATGTATTGGGAGCCAGGCTCTAAGTAAATGGCTTTATATTCATATTTAAAAATTCTCACAGCAATGCTGTAAGGTTGGAGATATTATCTTCACTTATAGAGAAACTTAGAGAGCTTGAATAGATGATTCATAAAGAGAGTACGCGGGCAAGCCAGGGTTCAGACCCCCGTGTGTTTGATTCCACAGCCTGTCCTCAGGGCCGCTAAGCCATGCTGTCTCCCCCTGTGGACCACTGAGCGTGCTGTTAGAAGCGAAGCTCCCCCTCCCCCACCCCAGCTTGCTAAGATAGAAAGTCTGTAAAGGAGGAACCCAGGCCTGCTACTATTTGTTTCTAGCTGGGAGTTCCCAGGCTGGTTTCAGGCCTCCAAGGCAGGGGTCACCACGACAATGACACACCGACTCTCTCTGAGTTGCACATTTCTGCAGCCTCTGTGTCCTCCTCCCATTGTTTTTGAACCCAGACTTCCTGCAAGGGATGGGCAGCGGGAGGAGCAGGTACTCACCCTGCAGTAGTACTCTGTCTTCTGCCGAGTATAATTGGTGAACTTTGCGTGGATGCTTTGGTTGCTGCCGAGAACAGTCTGGAAGTAGACAGGCTTTTCAGGAGGTGCTGGCAAGGCCTTCAAACTGAGCTCATATTGGTAGTAACCCAGATCGCTGTTGTGCAAAGTTAGTTTCCCAAAGGTTTCTCCAGCTTTCAGGGGCTGGAATTCAAATGCGAATGTGCCCTGAAAGAGAAGGCAGAGGCCCCTGTCATGCTGAAGGAAATGCCCACACTGATCTCAAGCCTGGGGATCCTCTGTCCAAACCAGCCCACTTTCCTTCCTCTGTACCTCTTCTAGTTTTCTCTAGTCTAGATATTTCTATATCTGGGATCTCTGTGAGTCTAAAAATAGCTCTTGGGTCCTCTCCTGAGAAGCACACTTCTGGAGATGGGCTGGTGGTGTCGGCAGGAGGCCTGAAGGTCAAGCTTCCTGGGTTCTGCCATCTCTTGGGGGAGGCTTTCTCCTCCTTCTGTTGCTACCCATAGCGAAACAAAGCAAGAAAGAGCATTGCTTGTAATAGCAAAGCAAGGGAAGTAATTCGAGTGCATTAACAGTGGAAGACTGGTCAAATAAATTATAGTTTTCTCACTTCAGTGGAATATTATGTAGATATTAAAAGGATGAGGTAGAGCAATAAGCATTGAAATGAAAGGTGTTGATGATACTGTAAGTGGAAGAAAGGAGGTTCCAGAAATGTATATGAAGTATGAGCTCATTCTTGTGGAGAAGAGTTATGTCTATGCTTATACAGAAAAGAGATTGTAAGAATACATACCAAATTGTTATCAGCAGTTATGTTAGAGTGGGGAAAATGGCACTGTGGGGACTTTGATTTTCTATCTCATGTACTTTTGTATAGTAAAAATTTTGTTTTAATATGAGTAGGTTTTTAAAAAAAATAACTAGTTCTTCTTGTTGAAAAATATCAGAATAAAAAGATGTCACTGAAGTTATAGATGTTTAACAGAAAAGAATATAGTATAAAAATTTGGATGATTTTACCACAATTAAAAAACTTGGATGAAATGGACAAATATTTAAACAAATATAACTTATAAAAACAGACCCAAGAAGATATAGCAAACCTACATAGTCCTATAGACATTAAACAAATTTAATCAATAGCCAGAAAAGTTCCCTTAAAGAAATTCCAGGATCATAAAGCTTTACCTGTGGGTTATATCAGACAATCAAGGATGAAAGAATTCTAGCATTCCACAAATGCTTCCAGAGAAAAGTCAGAGGGAACCTACCGCAGCCAGCATAGATTTGGTAACAAAATTCAACAAGAATAATAGAAGAAAGAAAAATTGGATGCAGTCTCCCTCCTGAACACAGGTACAAAATATCTAATAAAAATATTATCTATCTGAATCCAGCAATATATAAAAAAGAGAATATTACATGACTAAGTTGGGTTTATTCCATGAATGCAAAGTTGGTTTAACATTAGAAAAAAAGCAACCAATTGCCACACTGAGGCGGATTGAAAGGAGAACGATCCTATTAGCATCTCAGCAGATGTGGAAGAAGTATTTGATAAAACTCAACAGCTATTTAGGGTATTTTTAAAAAAGCTCTTAGTAAACTAGGAATAGAAGGGGGCAGACATTCTTAACTGACAAAGTGTCTCTATAAGAACTTTAAAACAAATAACATAACAAATGGTGAAACTCTCAATGCTTTTCTTTCAAGATCAGGAACGAGAGAAAGATACCCTCTAGCACTGTTCTATTATATTTGACATTGTTCTTGAGGTGCTATATAGTGCTGTAAGGCACGAAAGGAAGTTAAAGGAAAATGTTTAAAAAGGAAGAAACAAAATTGTGATTATTTACCAATGATATGATTGCAAATGTAGAAAATTTAAGAATCTGTAGTTAAACTTCTTAATAAGTGAATTTTAGAAGACAATTAGGTATAAAGTCAATATACAAAAGTGAATTATGTTTCCAGATGCTTGCAAGAAACAGAAGACGAAATTTTAAAAAGATACCATTGACATTAGCATCAAAATATGTAAAACCTAGGAATAAGTCTAACAAAAGATGAGGAAAGTCTCTGCATAGAAAAACCACAAAACATTTTTGAGAGAAATCTAATAAGACTTAAATTAGTAGAGATTTGCACACAGATTGGAAATCTCAGTATTGTGAAGATTTGAAGTCTCCCTATGATGCACAGGCTCAAAGCAGCCCAATAATCCCCACTTCCAGGTATTTGCAGCCTCCTGCAGTCCTCTCCCACCTCGTACCAGGATTGGTCTGTGTGACCATCAGCGGAGATGTAAAAGTGGCCGGCTGCACCCCCAAACCCCAGGGAGCCGAGGGGAGGGTGTCCCCTTCGGGCACACTAGGGGATCCTTGGGTTTGAGGTGGCACCGTCGACCCCAGCCCCAGGGGAGCAGGCGGCAGCTGCCCTCAGTCCCCCCTGGGATTGAAGGGAGAGCAGAGTGGCCCTAGGTGCCCAGGGCCACCCCAAGAGTTGGGGTGGAGGTTGGGGACGGGGGACCCACGAGAACTGGGGCCACACAGCCCTCTCCATGGAAGATTAGAGGAGGGTCCAGGCTCCTGCTGATCCTTGGGGATCACAGTAACGAGGGGCCACAGCCTCTGCTGCAGAGACAGAGAGAGAGAAACGAGGTACACTTGATATGCTATTATATACCAGGCTTTCCTTTTCACCACACATATTATATTCTATGCTACTTTTATAATTAGCAAAGAAAAAGAAAAGTATCTTTAGCTTGAAGAAAGCACACAAATGGTGGAGACCAGGTTCATACTAAGGAAGCCCATTTTACCTGTCCAAACCAAAGCTACGTGCCCCTAGTTCACGTGAGGACTTCAGCAACGAGGAAAGGAACACGAGGGTGATTGTCCCCTGCCTTCCTGACCACCGCCAGGGCCGGCCCACCCTGGGAACGTGTATTCAGAGGCCCTGTGGGCAGAAGCCTCTATCACAGCTGTCAGGGGAACCCTGGCAGCCAGGGCCGTACCTCGGAGTTGGCAGGCACCACGAACTGGGAGGGCAGGCTCATGTCTGGCAGCCTGCACTCCGTGGAGAAGGTCACCGAGTAGGGCAGGGGGTTCTCCACCCTGATGGAGGCTGACGCGCTCTGCCGGACTGGGGTCACCATCTCGATGGTTTTGATGATGCCTGAAGGGATGACCCTGAAACTCACCGTGTAGTACAAGAACTCATAGGTCACCTCGTTTCGGAAGATCACCTGCATTCGTAGGGAGAGAGGGAGGAAGGAGGGCAGAGCAGGGGTTAGCCGAGGGTCCTCTGTACATTTCTAGGAGCTCCTTCTCTTTCCTAGCACTGCCTGGGGACCCGAAGCGCAGGTGCCGGGGCTGGCATGGCCCCACAGCCTATCTGGATCCCTGCCAGCCGGCCCTTCTCCTTAGGTATTCTGGTCTGGCTTCTCCCGGGTGGGCAAGCGAGTATGAAACAGGCTGGGCTTGCTGTAGAGGTGGCTAGAACAGCACTGGCCGCCGCCAGCACTTCCCCCGTGCGCACAGCCGGCTGGCCCTGGAGGACAAGCAAGGCCTCTAGAGGTTCCAGTTGTAGTGGGCTTTACTCCTATTCCCGTCGCTGCTGGAATAGTTAGTTAACAGCGACGATGGCGATGATAGCATCTAGCACTTAATGAACGATTACTGTGTGCCAGGCACTAGAAGTACTTATTTAATTCACACCATTTGTAGGCACCGTGATTATGCCACCTCACCTGTTTTTTAAGAGATGAGGAAACTGAGGCTTAGCAAAGTCCAGTATCTTGCCCAAGGTCCCATGCACAGAAACGTCAGAACCGGGATTTGAATCCAGGTAGGCCTGACTCCAGAGTTCCCACTTACTACGCTACAGGGCCCCCCCGCCCTGCCCCTGCAACTGACTTGCTGATGTGCAGCTCACCGTTT
>RJWJ010032065.1:0-18770 GCA_004363605.1 Indri indri
AGAGTAAAACAACAGGTCATCTATTATCCTTCTCAAAGATAAAATGGTCTTATCCACAGCCATTAACATATAACACAATATTCCATTTACTGTCTAAAAATAAATTCTGATCACTTCTATTTAATTCCAGAATTTTCTACTTATTCTTTATCCCATCAAATACACGTGGAAAGTGAGAACAAAATCTGAAAAACAAATTGTAAAGGGATAAAAGCATTTCTCAGTGCCTAAATCAAACACACATTCGTGCCTATGATCTATTGAGAAACATGTCAGGAGGGTGAAATTTCTTTCAGTTTTTAAAAACCTGTACAATGTTATTGTTAATAATACATAATACATAATCTATATAAGGGTGATGACAGATGATGAAAGGAAAGAAACAGCTGCTTAGAAAGGAATATAGATTTCTTCTTGATGATGTACTCTACTTTCTTCTGATAGCGAGACAGTAAAACTACTTGATGAAACGGATTTTAATTTTAATTGTTAGTATTTGATGTGACAGGGTAGCTAGGTCTCCCACCCTAACCCATCCTTCCACCCTAGATTATTTTGTCAGTTTGATTTCCCTTGAGTCAGTGCTGTTCTATGTTTTTCCTGTTCAGTATTTGCTCTTGAGGATTAGTTCTTTCAGGCTCATCTTTCAATTTTATAAGAAAAGAGCAGATTTTTTTCAAAAGCGGTATTTGCATGATTAAATTTCTTGTAATAGTAAAAAATATATAGATGCCACCCAAAGTCTTGTTCTTAGAAGTTTGCACTCTGACATTGATGCAGTACTTTTAAAGAAACACAGACTCAAATCAAAGATTACCATAGTCATTATAGGCATTATACAAAAGTTGTATATCAAAATGTAAACCATGCGGGTGCAGCTAGATGCTAATGAGTAGTATCTACAAAGGTTAAATATAAATACTCATAATTCTAGCTTTCTTGTGACAAGATATTATTACTTTCTTTCTTACCCACAAGACATAGCTCTAAAATAACAAACTGAAATGAAAGTATATTTATTCTGCAATCATAACGCAACTAGGAAACTTCAAAATATGGTATAACCTTTGAAATATTTTGAATATGTATTGCTACTGCCTGTAGACAAGATTAAAATTTTTCAACCAATGAAGTTGTGTATAATAGCACATTTGAATTTTGAAATTTTAAACCGGTGCTGAAAGAAAATACATATTTTTGTTTATGTCAAATTTATTACATGAATAGTCACAGCAAAATCTTAGAAAATGTCAACTAGTTCCAAGGTAAAATCTATAATAAGATATTTTGAAGCAAGACTACCAGAAAAAATATATTGTATTTAACAAAGATAAATTGAATTATGAATTATTTTTCCTGCATTATAAACATAAAGGGTAAATTACTATAAGATGTCCTGTGTTGATTATGGAAACATAAGTTACATACTGAGTTGATAATAGACAGCTGCTCTCTAATGTATTTGTGGGTTTCAGTGTAGAATAGATATAATCAGCATGATAATGAAAATGAGGGATACTTATATAATGTTAAGTGAAAAAATGGTGAAAATTGGATTTATTTTATGATTATAACTAATATAATCCATATACATATGCATAGACACCACAATTCAAGGGGAGCATTAAAAAGAAAAGAACTTAAATTTACAATTATAAATTTGTTTTGTTTATCTTGGATTTGTTTATTACTATAATTTTGATGAAATAAATTTATTCTGGAAAAAGAATTTTAGTACATCTTTTGAAGACATGAAAAGGCCAATGCTTTACAATAAATAGCACTCAAGAAAATTAGTCTAAAGGGAGAGTTGTGGGGTAATCTTGAGTAATTGTGTTATGTTAATTATTTTGTATTTACTGACTGGAAATAGGGCAATTACAGTACAGGAATTTCTTTATGCATGATAATTTAATCAGTTTGGTATTGTATATTGTTTTTCAGATACGTATAATGTATTTAAAAAACAAATTGTCCCCCTAAAGCCTTCCCTTTTCCGAATTTTTAAGAAGCATAATTTTCTTTATCTAAAATGGAATAAACATAAATGAATGTAATTTCCTAGCATGGCTTACAGGGTCCTACCAGATCAGATTCCCTGCAACCTCTTTGATCTCTTGGCCATTCTTTCCTTTTTTTTTTGTTGAAATACAGCCACACTCTTTGTTCTTTGAACTCTCCAAGTTTGGTCCTGCCTTAGGGCATTTGTACTTATTTTACCTCTGCCAAGAGTGTTGCCCCAACCCACCAGATGCCGGCCCACCAGTCTCTCTCTTTTTATTCCAGTTACTATTTATACAACCACCTCTCAGAAAGCATTTCTCTAATTATCCTGTATAAATTAATGATACCTGCATCCATAACTCTCTGTTATGTTTTTATTCTTTATAAATGAGCATAGAGCTACCTGATTTTTATGTGTGTCTGTGCATATGAGTGTGTATTTCCTAACTATCTCCTGAGGGATGTCAACATGGACATTTTCTGTCTTTTTTGCTGCTTTATCCCAGAAGAGCATCTGATGCATATGCAGTGCTCAATACATATTCATTTGAATGAATTAATGAGTCAGTGAAGGCACACTTAAGCGTCCAGGGACCACCAAAACTGGTCCTGCCATTCTTTTATGCTCCCAGTCTCCATTATAAGGAGGCAAAAGGAAGGGCCAAGACTGTTGAAACTATATGCCACTTCCCTTGATGTCGACATTACAGTATCTTGCAAAAGCCCAGAAGTAAACTGAGCTTTGAAGTTTTTAACTCTGGAAAGCATGGTGAGATATTACACAGACATAAGTTACAGTGACACTAAATGTCAGCCGTCATTGGATAGTGCAATTACAAGCCAAGCATACAACTGATTATAAATGCACATATACACTTAAATCTAGTTAGAAATGTGAATATATATGTGTTGTAAATATCTATTCATAACTTTAAATATAATGTCATTTCCATAGACATACAATTTTATTCTGAGCTTTATATATTTAATAAAAATAAATTCAATCACTTATTCTTAGAAATTTGGGGTGCTTTTCTCATTTTTTTTCTAATTCACTGCTGTGAAGCTGCTTTCTTCAGGAATTCTAATTGCAATAGACAGAAATTCAATCCAAGTGCCCATCAGTACATAAGTGGATTAATAAAATGTGGTATGTGTATACCACAGAGTTCTACTCAACCACAAAAAACAATGGTGATATAGCACCTCTTGTATTATCCCGGATAGAGCTGGAACCCATTCTACTAAGTGAAATATCCCAAGAATGGAAAAACAAGCACCGCATGTACTTACCATCAAATTGGTATTAACTGATCAACACTTATGTGCACATATAGTAGTAACATTCATCAGGTGTCAGGTAGATGGGAGGGGGGAGAAGAGGATGGTTCTATACACACCTAATGGGTATGGTGCACACCATCTGGGGGATGGACACGCTTGAAGCTCTGCCTCAGGTGGGGCAAAGGCAATTATATAATCTAAATATATGTACCCCTGTAACATGCTGAAATAAAAAAATAAAAAAATAAAAACTAGGTTAAGATTAAGCAGTAAAACATTCATCAGGTCAGTATGAAAAAGAGGAGTAAGGGCAGCTGACTCTTTTCTTATTTTATCTCTCAGTTTTATAATTTGTCTGATTCTTTGCAAACCTGCATGGCTTTCATCTACAGGCTGAGCACTGGAGTAGGACAGAGCCACAGACTAATCCAAATTTATCCCATTCCAACTTTGAGATGCAAAAGAGAGAGAAGGAAAACGGGGAGCATACACATTGCAGTTACAGAATATATAAATATGATGAAAGACAGTACTCGGTCCTGTTTAGATAAGTGCCTATTTCATAAAGCAATCGTCATCTAACGAAGGTCAGTAGCCACTCTTGTAGCTAGAGCTTATGCTGCTGTGTCTGATATCAAATGGTAAGTTCAATAATGCATACAGGGTACGAGAGAATGAAGTAAAGTAATGTAGTGTGCAGTAAAACTCATTGTAAGTGTACTGACACTGTCATTTTGTAAATCGTTATTTCTTTAGTGTGTACTAAGTTAAGATTATAGTTTCCAAATACCAATGAAATAAATTTATTTCAAGAACATCTAATATGCATCATTGTGGTTTGATACTTAATATTATACTTGACTGCAATAAAATAATGCCCCTACTAAATGTACCTGACACTTGCCTACCATTTAATTGAGCTGAGTACATGTGTGGGTAAGTTAAATAATTCTTTATGATTTTCACAAGTGAATATTAAGATATTATTTTTTTAGAAAATTGTAAAACAAAATAATCTTAATGAAGAATTTTAAAAAGTTCACAAATAGGATATGGGCAATATACTTTATATTAAAATCTAGCATGTTAGAATGTTACCTTGTTTACATAACAAAGAGTTTTGGTAGTATTAATATGGGAAAATTGGTCTATAATTTGAATTTTAATGTCATAAAAATTTTAAGAATGATAAGATTCAAATCAAATATTTAATTTTTCACATACTACAAAACTTCATTATCAGGTGCTTAATATTTGCTGCAATATAAAAAATAAACATGGTAGAAAGAGTTTTACAGAGCATATATTCTACCAGAGAAGACAAAACAACACAAGACATACAAATAAACAAAAGAAACTGAACTAAATGAATACATCCAACGTAGAATGCCAAAAAGATCTGTTCTACACAGTCTACCAGAAATCCAAGCTAACTGAGGTTCCACCATCTTGGAACTTCACCAACTGTAACACATCTTAGACACAACAACAGAGAAATATAGAGCCATTGATGCTTTGCAGAACCTTTTAATGCCTAGGTACATAATTCCTCTTTATATTACATTGGCTATAAATAGTCACATAGCACAATTTAGATGGAAAGATGGCTTAAAATGTAGGAGGATAGATAAAATCATGATGAGCAATGCTGGGCCTGCCATATTACAAAGGAGATATGTTTCCTTTACTAAGACAATGGTAGTATAAATGGAGAAAAATAGTAATTGATGACTTTATCATTCATGTGCCCAACTCATTCTATGTGGCCATTACTAGTTTGAAATCAAGACTCGATGAAGATACCACGGGAAAAGAAATCAATTTGCAATTGATGTAAATGAAAATAAAAATATAACCTATCAAAGTTTGGGAGATACATAAAAAAGAAGTGCTGAGAGGAATATTTTTAGCAATGGGCGAACATATCAGAAAAGATCAAGTCTCAAATCAATAATCTAAGATCATACTTCAAAAATCCATGAAACGGAGAGTGAAATAAATCTGAAGTAAGAAGAAGGAAGGAAATAAGATCAGAAAGCCGTATAATGAAAATAGAAAAACAGCAAAGAAAATAAATGAACCAATAATCTGGTTCCTTGAACATATCAATAAAAAATCTATCAATATTTACCAAGAAATAAAAAGAACCCAAATTAATAATATCAGGAATAAGATAAGGGACATAACTAAAGAACTTTCAAACATAAAAATTTTATTAAAAGAATGATACAAACTGTAAGCATTTGATGACTTAGATTAACAGGACCAAATCCTCGAAAATCTCTAACACAACTCAATATAAAATAGATAATTTTAATTGTCTTATAATGATTAAAGAAATTGAATTAATAATTTGTAATCTCCTGAAAAAGAAATCTCTAGGCCTTGCTCCTTACACTAGAAAATTTTATTAAACAATTAAAGAAAAACTAACACAATTCTTCACAATTTCTCCCAGAAAATAGAAGCAGAGAGAAAGCCTTTGGCATCCAGGGCTAGGCAAAAAGTTCTTAGGATTGACACTAAAGTAAGAGGTGTAAAAGTAAAAGTCGATCAACTGGACTTTATTAAAATTAAAACATTGTATTCTGCTAAACACTTTGTTAATGGGACAACAAGACAAGACACAGACTGGGAGAATATATCTACAAACCACATGTCAAATAAAGGATTGGTATCTGGAATCTATGAAGAACTCTCTCGTATCCAAAGCATTAAAAAAATTCAATTATAAAATGGACAAAAGACATGAAGAGATGTTTTATAAAATAAGATTTACAAATACCAAATACACACCTGAACAGATGTTCGACATCATTAGAGAGATGTAAATTATAACTGAAATGCAGTATCACTACATAACTAGTAGAATGGCTAAAAGTACATATGTATATATTAAATATACATATATTTAACTGTAATCAATCTATGTATATATATATGTGTAATGACAACACTGATCACTCATATATTGCTGGTGAAACTCTAAATTTGTACAGTTACTCTGGAAAAGTTTGGTCATTCTTTATAATAGTATACATGTGACTACCATTATCATACAATTAATTGCATGTGTTAGCATTACTCCCAGATAAGCAAAAAGCTATGTTTGCACAAAAACCTATACAAAAATATTTATGCCAGCTTTATTTTTAATAGTCAATAGCTGTAAATGTAAAGAACCTTTAATTGTTGTATGGTTAAGCAAACTGTGGTATATCTGTACCATGGAATACTACTCTACAATAAAAATAACAAATTATTGATACAAACAATATCAATATTGTAAATGTAACTTTAAAACTTATGCTGAGGGCCCAGCAGTGTCTCACACCTGTAATTGTAGCATTCTGGGAGGCCCAGGCAAGAGGATTGCTTGAGCTCAGGAGTTCGGAGACCAGCCTGAGAAAGAGTGAGACCCCGTCTCTACTAAAAATAGAAAAGATTAGCAGGGCATGGTGGTGTGCACCTGTAGTCCCAGCTACTCGGGAGACTGAGGCAGGAGGATCGCTTGAGCTAGGTAATTTGAGGTTGCTGTGAGCTAAGCTGATGCCATGGCACTTGCCCAGGTGACAGAGGGTAAAGTTCACATATTAGATGATTCCATTTATATTATATAGTGGAAATGACAAAATTTTAGAAATGAATAATAAATTAGTGGTTAGGAGTTACAGTGGCTGTGTGGGCAGGAGGGAAATTGTTGTGGCTATAATGGGACAACAAGAGGTTCCCTGTTGTGTTGGAAATATTCTCTTTTGTGACTATATCAATGCCAATATCCTGGCTGTGATATTGTACAATAGTTTTGCAAGATATTTCTGTTGGGTAAAACTGAGTAAACAGTTACATAATATTTCTCAATGTTCTTTACTACATTTGCCTATGAATTTACAATTATCTCAAAACAAAGCTTAATTAAAGAAATGAATAAAACAACCTGGGATCAAAGGAACTATTTGGACAAAAGTTTAATAAGAATAATCAGGTAATATAATTATTATATTCAATACAAATTTAGAGACATCTATAGGAAATTTCCTTATGCTAGTCAATATTATTATTGTATAATAAGTATAAAATGTTCTTATTTGTGAGTACAATTTATCTTTAAAGTATTCTAAGACAAAACAATATTTTGTGTAAAAATAATAGATACTTATATGAAGTTATGGATCCTGGAATGGATTTATTTTGTGAAATATTATCACTAAACTCCTTAAGTATGTTTTCTAATATTATTCTAGAAGACATCTTTCATTAAGGTTTAAGAAAAATACTGATTTTGAGGGAACCTACACCTTTGAATAGTATTTAGTTGAATTTTTTTCTGAAGATGGGTATGCTGGATTGAGGTGTAATAGTTGAAATGATCTTTGCTTTTTTTGGTAAGGGCGAGATTCCAGCATATCGGCATTCAGGTAGTAGGGTTAATAGTACAGAGACAAAGTAAGAATAATTTGCACAATAGACAGCAAATCTAGCTGTCTATTAGGAGATTAGAACATCTAGAGAGAGAATAAATCAGCTTCAGCAGACGAGTGAGACTCCGATGGTTTGGAGTATTCATGTCCTTACAACTCTGTCATATAAAACTTTTTGAATTCTCAGGTTCTCAAACTTTCTTAAGAAATTTCTTATCTTGCACTTTGTGAAATTCTACATTCTACTGAGATTACAAATTGTCGTTCTGAAGGTTCAAACCTGGTATTTGCCTTTGGGTACTACAGCTTTGCAGCACAAAAGAAAAACTTTTAGCATGTTCACCCGAAGTCCAGCTTCTCTGTCCCTGCTTTAAACTAGAGAATTTATAGATTTGTTCTTGCAGTTCTCATTTTTCACAGTGCCTATCAAAATCTGATGCAAACACTTCAATTCACTGTCCTTACATTCCTCACTTCCTTCATAATGTTTATGGCAATGACCGATGAGTCCCCCAAAGCCTTGCTTTCAATTGCATTTCAGTTAGGATGACAATTATTTAAGTAACTATTTTGACATTAAATGACTTAGGCTACCAGAGTCTCATCTCTGATTATTGTCTATGAGTATTTTTTCTGGTGATTTCCATCACATTCAGCTCCTAAAAGACCAGGTAATCAGTTTGTAATCCTATATCTTATCTGCCACTCGCTTCTGATACCAATTTCTGTATGAGTCTAGATTGTTCGTTACACAAAAGAGAAACTATGTATAACTAATTAAGCACAGGAAAAATTTAATGGAAGGATGTTTTTAAAGCTTAGAAAAATAAATAGGGATGGTGGACTACGAAGCTTGGACAGCAGCTGAAACCAAAGGAAGCAAGAAAGTCAGAGTATGGCCAAAGTTCCACCATGGATGCAACCCACTTAGAACACTGCTTCTGGCAGTGAGATTTCCCCATGAAGGGTTCTTAAAATCTTTCTAGCCAAAAATGGTTAAATGAGTAAGATAAGCCTACATCAGAACAAATATTCTCCAAAAGAACTTAAATAGTTACAATAAAATTATAACTGTATCTGTGTTCCAAAAACTGGGTGCCTGGGTGTCTCTATTTTTAAACACTTAAGAATTCTTGTCCTTAATATTTTAATAAAATGATATCAAAGCTCTCTACTAGGGATAGTTCTTTGACAAAACTAAATTTCTGTCCATTCCTGAGACTTAAATTCTTTTTGGACTTAAGCACTTTTGGACTTAAGTGCTTTGTTGATAAGTAAAAGGTAGAACATTATTAAAAGGATAAGAAATTATGTCTTATGTGTTAGAGAACATTCTCCACCAAATATACCATTACTAATCATTCAGTGAAGAAAATACAACTTTATTGTTTACAATCTTCCAGGCAATGTGCTAGAACCTGGTATTATAGCTGTGAACAATGCAATGTGTTATTTTACTCAAAAATTCAAGATAAATATCTATCTTTTATGAACTATAACGGGATGAAATGTATCTATTGAGAAATTTCAATAGTAAGAATACTAGATGATTCCTCTTTTGCGTATCTAAAAATTGCATGTGCATGTGAAAATTTACAAATCAAACTTGGAGAGATATATGCAACAAAATTTTAAAAGTAATTTCATCATGATAAAATGTGCCAAAGCTCTTATTAACAGCCCTTATACATTTTTCCCCAGCTAAGAATTATCTGGTTGTGATTTAGCATTCTAATCACCATATATGTACCATGAGATACCATCTAAACCTATTAATAAGTGTAAGATATATTAATTACTTATTTTTTGTCATAAGTGTTATAGATTATTAATATTTCCATTATAATTTTGTTTCAATTTGGTAATATTTTTGTAAAGTAGTTAACTTATTTTCATAGGTAATCTATTTATTTTTACATTTATTTGACAAGCTAGACTTAAAAATGAATTATTTATTATCTCATCAATTTCCTAAAATTTTTTATTTAGCATGGGGATTTTTTTTACAAAGATTAATCACAAAGAGCAGCTGTGCTAGACATTTGTAAGGATGATATTAGCATCTTATTCATTTTCTTCTAGAAATAGCATATTTAAAGTTCCTGATTATTTTAAAATTCTGATACTATTATGTTCCTATAAAGTCATCCCAAACATTGAAATATTTATATTTTTCACCCTAACAGTACAGCTTGATAATACTTGCAAAGTTAGGATTTACTTATTTCAAATCTTCCTTCTTTTCTATAAAAAGTTCTGTTTTACTATCTCAAATGTTTCCCAATTTTTATGTGCAACTTCTACAATCAGATGTACATTATTTTTTATTATTCTACATTATTTAACAATTAATATTACATTAAAAAGACTTGCTCTCAGCAAAGAATAAAATAATTTGACTTTCAAATCATAGCCCATGTATACAAATGAACATACTCATTAATTCCCTATGTAGTCCATGTTAAGGAATATAACTTGACCCCTTCTGATATGCTTAAGAGAGATCTTTTAGGGAGATGATTTCTACTGAAAATAATGAACATGTATTTTTGTGAAGTTTTAGTAGAAAAATCGACCTTTAACAGCTGTATTTACTGTATTTTTATAAAGTTGGGGGCCCTTTGTCAGTGATTGCTGCTGCTTTTCCACTATATGCCTCCTGTGGATAATTGTTCAGTGTGCTTAGCCCCATGTCAGATCACAAGCTGGCAGCTTCGTTTTTAACCATTGAAAGGAAAATGATTAGCAATAAAAGATCACTTAATGTGAAGCTCATTTGGGCAAATTTATGTGAAGAGATTTGTGACTTATCTGTTTTTAAAAATTTGAAGCATATTCTCAGCTCGAGGGCTAAAAAAAATCGGCCAAGGGCTGAATTTGACATGAAGACAATAGTTTGCTAATGCCTCACCAGGATTATAAGATCCTTGAAGACAGAGACTTTGTCTTTCTCCATCATCCCTGCATCTCTCCGGTTTAAAAGTAGCAGATAAAGTGATACTGCGGTTTCTTTCTGGCTGCTTCAAACTGCCATATCTTACATCTAGAAGCTATGCTAGAATATGCAAATAGTTTACCAACCTATAAAGTAATTTTAATTCAAAAGCACTAAATAATTTCATGGTCACTTTAGTGCTAAAGGATGCTGGAGAATAATAATACAAGTTATGAATTCAGACAGTATAAATCTGAATAGTTTGAACACTTAATTTTAAAATATTGCACATATCACTTAACTTTCCTTTGGTTTAGGAATATAAATAGTGGATGATTCAGGGTTCTAGCCTATGCCGCATGTGATATACCCTCAGAAGAAAGTCTTCGAAAGGTAACCTGTACAACACTGAAGAATTCTTGATGGATGATCTATTTCATGAAGTTACATGACTTAAATGAGATGTTCTGTATAAACAATTAAGATATTCTTTGCTCCATCATATGAATTGTATAAACAGTAATTGTTACTTTGTGGAAAAGTGCATGCATAGTTTAAGGTCTTTGGGGAACTTGTGTTCTACAAAAATATATGCTAGGTTAATTTTTTTGTTTATGTAATGAAAGAGTTTTCATGTAAAATTTTATAATGCTCAAAATGCAAACATGTATGAAGAGGTTTTACAGATACAGCTGACCTGAATAGAGGTAGATAATTTGAAATCGCAGTTTATCTAAAATATATGAAATGTTTTAGAAACTAAAATTCTTAAAGTCTAAAATGTTGCTGGGCAGTGAATAATGAGAAAAACTACTATTTTCTAAATGACTAGTACATTCCAAGGTATTTGCTACAAACTCAAGACGCCACAGAGAGGCAGTATATTGTAATGCGTAAGAGCATGAAATCTGGAGTCAGACTGCTTGGGTGAAACCTGGCATGAATTCTTCTGTAGATTCTGTTAAAATATTAGGACTGGAATTGGATTGGGAAATTACCTAAACTCTCTGTGCCTCATTTTCCTCATCTATTAAACGGAGATAATGATAGTACCTATCATATGAGTTTAGGTGCAGGTGTTAAAAATTCGTTTATGAAAAACGTACAGAACAGTGCTCGACACTCATTGAGAGCTATGAAACATTAGATATTACTAAAGTGTCTCTAACAATCTAACGATTTTACTGGAGATGTTTTTAAGATACACTGAGAGACAACTTGAAGAAGGTAACGTGTCTAGTGAGTAGAAAATCTACATTTGAACTCATGTATATAGCTACTTCAAGATCCTCCTCTACAAAGTAATCTTAATATCCACATTTGGCACAATCTGAGCAGCACAAGAAAATTAAGCTGGTGGAGTGCTATACATTGTAAGAAAAAAATTATAAATCTATCATAACTTTCAAAAAAAAGGAAAGGGCAAAATTCTTCTTACAGAAAAATGCCAGTTAAAATGTAGGAGAAAATTAATTATAAGAATCACTATTTTAAAAGTCAGTGTCATAATTGATTCAAGCAAAATATAGCATAGATTCTAAGACCATTGGAGGAAAGGTTGTTGAAAAGTGGATATTTACATTGTCTTAAAGGATCAACACATTTATTACTAATGCTATGAAAAGGAAAATACACTTTTTTAACAAGTTTTAACCAAGTTATGAGACTTGAAATGATGTGTTTCCTGATGTGATGCAATGAGATGTAAACAGCAACACAAATAAAACATAGACAACATTATCTGTGTAGTGCTTTTACTAAAAAAATGTGTAACGACACAAATCACATGGAAATAATATACATATTCATAATGTGGAATGTACTATAATACACTATTAATATCAAAATAAGCAAAAATATATGGGCAATTCTTGATTAAACAGACCAAAGTATTATAACAATTTCAGCAATTCAGGAGACATATTGAATTCTGACTTTAAAAAAGTAATAGTAGAAGATATTTTTGGGAGAGTTGGAGATATTTGAACATGTACTATATATGAGATATTTTCTGATATTGTTAATTTTAATATAATGATACTGTGTTTATGTGGGAGAATGGTCTTATTTTTCTGACATATTTCATTAGAAGAGATATATATATATATATATATATATGTATATTTGAAGCGGACATTTTGTCCTTATTTAAATTAGCATATTTTAGTGTGCTCCTTATTTTCCAACTTATAATTTGAAAATTTCAAGTTTACTGATGTATAAAAATTTCTATTAAATCTTTTACCCAGATTCTCCAATTTAAGTATTTTGTTTTAGCTCTTTTTTCATAGAAATGTATTTATTTATTTATGTACAGATAATATAATTTGATATATATTCTTATGACATACACATATACACACAATGTGAACCTGGAGCCATCTTGTAGTGCCAGAAAGTAAAGAGGTGCTCAAAACACACATACACAACACATGATAATGGCGGTATCATGGATCCCAAAGCCAAATTTGGAAAATGGCATTAGAAACCAAAGTCTGGGATCTAGGTGTTCTCATGCTACTAAAGTGCCCTGTTATGTGATAAAACAAAGAAATACATGTATCTATACTAAACTTTGTATATAAATATCTCTGTAAATAATTTTGTATGTTTCCATCAATATATATATTATGTGAAACATAAGTTCATGCTGACGTCTCCAAATGTAATCCAACGGCTCATTCTAGCTTCTTCCTTTGAGAGCCTGTAACTTCCCACCCCAGCCGACAGTGAGAAAGCTCTGTCCACCATCCATTAATTTAAATGTTCATTTCTCATATACATATATAGTGGTTTCGGAATTGACCCATACCATTATGAGAGCAACTTTATAAACTAGAATTCAGTGTTTATGCATAGTTCTTTGGCATTTATTCTTATTGTCTCCATTCCTTATCAAAGTTACTCAAGTTGACACCATAATCCCCTCAATGAGGTTGTTTCATTCGTTTGCAGTAATTAGATTATTTTGTCACGGTCTGCATTCCATTCTGGGATCCCAGATCCTAAATTATTTTTTAAAAATTGTGTACATTAAAACCTAGACTTTTTGTTGTAAAGTTCTGAGTTTTGACAAAGGCAGTGTCAGGATCCACAAACAGTGTCATAACAGAAGAGTGTCCCAATCCTAGAAAGTATCCTTTGCACTTCGTATGTTTAACTCTCCCCTTCCCCAAGCCACTCACAACCACTGGTATGTTTACTGTCTCTATAGAATTGCCTTTTATACAATGACATAGGAATGGAATTAAACAGTATGTAGCCTTTCAGACTGACTTGTTTCTCTCTTAGCAATATTCAGTTGGTTCATTTGTTTTAAAATAGCTTAAAATTCCTTACTTTTTATCACTGCAGATTATTTCAGTGCATGGATGTGTGAAGTTTATTCATCCATTCACCTGTTTAAGGTTATCTTGTTTGCTTCTAGTTTGGGGTGATTATGAATAAAGCTGATATAAACTTTGTCTGTAGGTTTTGTGTGGCAGAAGCTTTCCAATCATTTAGGTGAATACTCAGGAGTTTTCTAGATTGTTTAAGACTATGTTTAGCTCTGTGAGAAACTGCCAAATCATTTTCTAGAATGACTATATCATTTTAAATTCTCGCCAGCAATGAATAAAAGTTCCTGTGGCTCTCCTTCCTTGATAATAATCACTACTGTCAGTTTTACATATTTTGTTTATTTGCTTTTGTTTAGTCTGTCTTATAGGTGTGCAGTGATTTCTCATTGTTTTAATTTATATTTTTCCAGTAACAATTGGTGATGAGTGTATTTTCATATGCTTATTTGATATGTGATATCTTCCTTGGTGGTGAGGTTTCTGTTGAGAATGTTCCACAACATTTAATTCCAGATATGTAACTTGGAAATATGTTCAAACCAGAGATGCCTTGTCTGATTCTCTTAAGAACGTAATTCACAGAGCAGAAGTTTTTAATTAAAAAAAAAAAAAAAACTTCTACTCAATAGCATTTTTATCTTCAGGATAATCTTTTCAGTGTTATATTAAAAACTTACCAACACATGCAAGGTCATATGTATTTATCTTCTTATATGTTATCTTCTAGAGGTATTATAGTTTCACATTTTGTATTTGGAGCAATAATACATTTTGATGTCATTTTTGTGTTCAATGAAATATTTATGTCTAGATACATCTTTTTGTATATGGATATCCAATTACTGTAGCACTGTTTACTAAAAAAGACTACCCTTTCTCCACTGCCTCTGTGCCTTGGTAATTATCTGTTGAATTTATTTGTGTGGGCCTATTTCTGTGCTCTCTATTATAAATCTCTTGATCTATGTATTGATTATTTCACAAATACCACACTTCCTTGATTATTATAGCTTTAGAGTAAATCTTGAATATGGGTAGTTTAAGTCCTCTGAATTTGTTCTTTGTCAGTGTTCTAGGTATTTTGCATTGGCATATAAATTTTCAATATCTACAACATACTCTTCAGCAATTTTGATTGAATTTGCATTAAATTTGTAAATCAAGTTATGAAAAATTAGCATCTCAGTGACATTGAATCTTCCAAACCATGAATGTGGAATATTTTTTCATTTAATTAGCTCCTTTGATTAATCAGGGTTTTTCAATTTCCATATATAGATCTTGTACATATTTCATTACTTATACATAATTAATTTTAGTGTGTTTTTATAAATGATATAGAATGTTAATATCAAATTCCAATTACTCATTGTTGGTATGTGACTTTTTATATATATGTATCCTGTGGCCTTGTTACATAGTCACTTATTAGTTTTAGAAATTTTTCCTGGCTTGTTTAGAGATTTCTATGTAGAGAATCGTGTTATCTATTAATATGAATAAATACTTAAGAAACTAATGAGAACTTTCAGTTCCATGTTAAATATGAATCATGAGTGAGGACATCTTTTCCTTTACCTGATATTCGGGTGAAAATACTCAGTCATTCACAATTAAGGATGATGTTAGATGTATGTGTCTCATATATTGCCTTCATTAGGTTAAAGAAGTTCCCTCTTTTCTTCCTATTGATATTTTATCATGAACAGGTGTCTAATTTTCTTGAGAGATTTTTATGCATCTATTGATTTTTATATAATCCTTTGTGTGTTCATATGATGAAATACATTGATTCGTTTACAAGTTTTAAACCAGTGTCGCACTCATGAAATGAGTCACAAACTTTGACATGATGTATTTTTTTATCTTGTTAAATTCGATCTGCTTATATTTTGTTAGGGATTTTTATACACATGTTTATGAGACATATTGATATGTATAATTTATTTTCTTATAATGTGTTTATTTTGTTTGGTATAAGGAAAATACTGGCCTCATTGAATCAGACAGAAAGTGTTACTTCTGCTCCTGTTTTTGCAAAAAGATTATGGGGAACTGTTATACCATCCTTAATTGTTTGGTAGAATCACCAGAAAATCATCCAACACTTGTGCTTTATTTTGAGGAAGGTTATTCATTATTTTAATTATTGATTCAATTTATTTTTTTTCTACTTTTTCTTGTTTTTTTTTCTTTAATGCACATAGGAAAAGAAGGAAGGATTCGATTTCTTTAATGCATATAGGCCAATTCTGCTTATTTCTTCTTGTGTGAATTAGGTAGTTTGTAACTTTGTGTAGGTTATAAAATTTCTGAACACAGAACTCCTTTTACTATTCCTTTAGGGTCCTTTTAATATCCATGAGATCAGTACTGATGATACCTCTATCATTTTTTATATAACTAATTTCTATCTTATTTTTTTCTTGGTTAGTGTGGCTATAAGTTTATTAATTTTTTTGGATCTTTTGAAAAAATCAGCTTTTTGTTAAATGGATTTTCACTATTCTTTTCTTGTTTTCAAATTTAGATTTCTGCGGCAATTGCTATTATTTGTTCAACTATCCTGATGCAGAAAATTTGGTTATTGATTTCAGGTGTTTCTTCTTATTTAATATGTACATTTAATGCTATAATTTTCATCTCAGTACTGCTTTCTTACCAGCCAACAAATTTTGATAAATTATGTTTTCTTCTTCATTTATATATATTTGTGTGTGTGTGTATGTATTTCTCTTGAGACATATTTTTTAACTCATTAATTGTTTAGAAGTGTGTTATTCATTTCCAGATATTTGGGGATTTTTCCAACTTTGTGTTATTGATTTCAGGTTTAATCATATTTTTGTTTTAGAATATATATCATGCGACTTTTATTCTTCTAAATCACTTAGGTGTGTTTAATAGCATAGGTATTTTATTTTTGTGATTATTCTATATGAGCTTGAAAAGAATGTGTATTCTTCTGTTGTTGGAGTATCCATAAATGTCAATGACACAATGTTAATTTAAAGTGCTATTCATATTTTCTATATATTAATAATTACAGATTTTCTGCCTGTTTGTTATATCAATTACTGACAGAAGGGTGTTAAAATCTCCAACTATCATAATGATTTCTATATTTCTCCATTAAGTTCTATCAGATTTTGCTTCATATATTTTGAAGCACTCTTTTTAAAAAGATGTATAGATGACTTGAATTGTTATGTCTTCTTGGAGACTTGACCCCTTTATCTTTATGCTCCCATTTATCCTTGATTAAGTTCATTTTCTATTTTAAAATTCCCTAAATGATCCTTTCATTTCTACAAATTCTTTTTTTAATATATATGTCTTTAGCGAATTTTTCATTCATGTTCTAAATAACTTTTTTTTTATTTCTTTGTGTTGTTTTCAACTTTCTCATTGATCCCATTGAGCTTACTTGTGATCCATATTTTTAAATGCATATCTGACATTTCAAAATTTCCTTTTGGTTGAAGTCCATTGCTGGATAGCTAGTGTGATCCTTTGCAGGTGTCAAAAGAGCTTATTTTTTCATACTATCAGAGTTCTTATGCTAGTTCCTACTCTATCTTTTCCCTCAGCTCAAAACAGATCGCTTTGCAGTTCACCTGTTCTCCTCTGCCAGAACTTCTGTTTATCAGTGTAGAGAAGAGAGAGTTACACTGCGTTTTGGCTTATGCAGGTAGGTACCCACTATGGTGTTGCTGGCAATTTGGGTTGGGTGGACTTCACCCCTGGGAGAGTGTTCAGATGCCGGTGTTTATGGACTAGATTAGGTAATCCCCAGTTCCCTGGCCCCCAGATGGCATGCTCGAGCTTTGGAGGGACCAGACTGACACCAGGCTGGCAAACTTACTCTCAAGCCACCATGATTTCACTTTCTATTTGTGATAGTGAGGGGTGGGATGATCTCCTTCTTTGGAAGTATGCTCATGCAGGAGAAGGGTGGGTAAACTCTAAGCCTGTGACAGAAGAGGGGGTCCTCTGGATGAGATTGGTGGCAGCAAGCAGCTGTGGAGTGCACAAGCTGCTCACACCTTCCTCTCTGGCAGTGACAGGGGTCTCTATCTTCTGGGGGCACAAAAGTGCCCAGCTTCCCAGCTCCCATTCAAACCCAACTGAAGCAGAGGTTGTGGAGGCAGCTCAATTTGCTGTGTGATGAGCTATCAGACTGGCTGTGTGCTGTGGCTGAAATGTTCCATTGTAGGAGAGGTGGTTGTGCCAGAGACTTACCTCCAGAGCATGTAGGTTTCTCCCAGAAGGGACAGACAGCTCACTCTCAGGAGGTAGAGCTGTTGGTCAAGGAGGTCAGGAGGAGGCGTCATACCTCCCCAAAGGCAGTGAGGAGTGGTATGACAGATACAAAAGCCATTTCAGAGGAAAAACTGGCAATGGCTCTCATGGGAGAGAACTATTAGATTTCTAAGCTGCCTTGATTACTAAAGACTTTTGCTTTGAATCAAGTAGCCACAATATTCCAATCCTATGTAGACCCAGAGTTTGATTCTTTTTTTTTTTTTTTTTTTTGAGACAGAGTCTCGCTTTGTTGCCCAGGCTAGAGTGAGTGCCATGGCGTCAGCCTAGCTCACAACAACCTCAAACTCCTGGGCTCAAGCAATCCTTCTGCCTCAGCCTCCCAAGTAGCTGGGACTACAGGCATGCGCCACCATGCCCGGCTAATTTTTTCTATATATATATTTTTTTAGTTGTCCAGATCATTTCTTTCTATTTTTTAGTAGAGATGGGGTCTCGCTCTTGCTCAGGTTGGTCTCGAAC
>RJWJ010032066.1:0-18782 GCA_004363605.1 Indri indri
TTTATCAAATACTTTGCATTCCTTCCTTTCTAGACGTGGACTTACCCCATTATATTGAAATGACTAAGCTGTTTCCAGTGCCTAGGTGGTGCTCAGATGTGTTAGTGGTTTAGTAGAATCCTAATTGTGGGGAAAAACAGCCAAATTTGGGAGGTTTTTAGCGTAGAGTAACTCTGGCTTTTGGGGCTATCTGCTCTGCAAGATGGGTGTGGTGCCCAAGGAGCTGTTCCTGGAGGAACTGAATCTCAGTGGGTTGGAGTAGTCAGTTCCGGCATTGGTATGTTCCCCTTCTGTATTGCACCGAGCTGGGAAACCGCTGAAGTCATGTGCTCTGCAGAACTTGTTCAACTGGTTTCCTCTTCACAGACCCCTAATTCAGATTTCCATCCTGATTCTTTTCTACATCTGCTCTTGGTCTGGGCTTGTTTTAAGATTTACCACAGTAGAGTTTTTCAGTATAGTCATTTCTTTGTCTTGCTGAATGGTAGAGAGGGCAGGGCCAAGTATTTACTCCCTTTGAAAAATGTTGTCAGTAGGACAAGGTAGACAGGTATTACATAAGCTGCTGAGTGTCAAACTCTAAAAGTAGGTTTATTTCTGAGACTCTAGCTGTTTCACAAACATACTCACGTATACATACACAAATCTATAGCTACCATTATTTAGAGCCTACTGGTGCATCCTATATATTATCTCATTTAATCCTCACAGCAAATTTATGAGGTTTAGAGGTGTTGCTAATCCTGTTTTACAGACAGGAAACAGAAGCTCGGAGAGGTTAGCTGGATAACATGTCATTCTTGGTCATTCTTATTTCCTTCCCTCTTTTTTTCAGGGAAGAAGTGGGTATGTTCCTTTCTGTAGCCAGCTGCTAAGTCTGCTCTTCAGAACCTTGCTTTCTTTTGTTCTGTAGTCCCTCCTTATTCTTTTCTTATAGACTGCAAATATATGCTGCTGCTTTAATCATTCAAAAAAAAGACACCTTCTCTGGACACACTGCCATCTCAGACTAGCCCTTTTTCCACTCCCCCAGTTTCTCTTCTTTCCTTCTCAAACTTTTAGAAAAAGAAGCCTACATTTGCTGCCTCTCCTTCCCCACTTCTAGTTGCTTTTCTGGTTATTGTAATCTGACCCTATCCACTCCAGAGACTCCCCTTACAAGGGTCACAGGTGACCTTCCTTATTTGCCACCCTCTCTGCTTCGCTGAAGTTGGTGAAATTCCAGCACGACTGCTGTCATGTATGTAATGCTCTCCTGATTCTCAGTCTACAACAGTGACTGTCTTTTCCTCTTTCCCCTCTTAAATGTTGGTGTTCTCTGCGGCACAGTCCTTCACCTTTAACATTTTTCAGCTGGGTGTAGTGGCTGTTGCCTGTAATCCTAGCACTCTGGGAGGCCCAGGCGGAGGATCACTGGAGGTTAGGAATTCGAGACCAGCCTCAGCAAGACCAAGACCTGTCTCTACTAAAAATAGAAAAAATTAGCTGGGCATGGTGGTGCACGTCTGTAGTCCCAGCTACTCGGGAGGCTGAGGCAGGAGGATCGCTTGAGCCCAGGAGTTTGAGGCTGCAGTGAGCTAGGCTGATGCCATGGCACTCTAGCCTGTTCAACAGAGCAAGACTCTGTCTCAAAAAAAATTAAAAAAATAAAATTTTTCTCTACAGCCTGTTTCCCTGTTCCTGTGGTGCTATTTTCCAAATCTAGGTCTCCAACCTGGGTCTTTCTCCTGAGTTTCAGACTGGTATTTCCAACTGCATGCAGGATGTCACTAACCGGGTGTCCCATTGACTATTCAAGCTGAATATGTCTCAGGCATGAATTTATCATCCTCTCCTGGTTTTGTGGGTGTCCTCAGTCTTGTTTAATGGCATCATCTTTTATTTAGTCATCCATGCCACAAGTCACCAAATCATCTTTTAAAAATAAAACAAAACCTTTTCTTTTTCCTATTATAGAAGTTTCTGTAAGTTTGTTATAGATGGTACCGGTGCCAGATTTTCTTCCGGAACTCTGTGTGAGAATGTGGGGTTTCCCCACATACTGGATAATAAGTTATTATCATTTTTTTTGTCTTTGCTAGCCTGATGGCTGAAGATGGTGATTTTGTTACTTTAATTTGCATTTCTTTGATAAGTAGTAAGACTGAGAAATTTTCAAATAATTACTGTAATTACTGGCTGTTTGTATTTTTTTTTTTTTTTTAAACAAACAGGGTCTTGCTCTGTTGCCCAGGCTGGAGTACAGTGATGTGATCATAGCTCACTGCAACCTGTAACTCCAGGGCTCAAGTGATCCTCTTGCCTCAGCCTCTCCAGTAGCTGGGTCTGCAGGCATGTGCCACCATGCCCAGCTAATTTAAAAACAATATTTTTTTTGTAGAGACAGGGTCTTACTATGTTGCCCAGGCTAGTCTTGAACTCTTGGCCTCAATCCTCCTGCCTCTGCCTCCCAAAGTGCTGGGCTTATGTGTGAGCCACTGCACCCAGCCCGTTTATATTTCTTCTTTTGTGAATTGCCTATTTGTATTTCTAGCCCATTTTTATAGGGAAATATTTGTCATTTTGTTATTTATTTCAAGTGTTTAAAATGTACATAGATATTAAGATTTTAGGAGATGATTAGCTCTTTGTTATATGTTGTGATTTTTTTCCCTCCAGTAACCTTTCCTATTAAAGTTTAAGTTTTTTAAAAAATGCCTTATAGAAGTTTAAATACCAGCCAGTTTATCTTTTCCTTTCCAATTTCTGCTTCTATGGTCTTATTTGTAAATTCCTTTCCCATTTCAAGATTATATAAGTATTCATCTATATTTTTTCCTTTTTTTTTTTTTTTTTTGACCTTTAAAAACCTAATCCATTTGGTGTTAGTGTTAGTTGCAAAATGTGAAGTCAGGAACTAACTTTGACCTTTTTTTTTCCCTTTTCCAATCATCTGGAACCTTCATATTCCCCACTGTCCTGAACCCCACCTTCCACCCATCTAACGGCTTGGCAAATGGGGTCAACTTGTGATTGCTCATCATTTTTCTTTCTGCCATTGCCCTAAAGACCTTATTATCTCTCACCTGGATTCCTGAAATAGTTGCCTAATATTTCTCCCTTGCATCTGTCTTCCATGCTGCTGTCCTCGTTACCCTTCTAAGTCTCAGATCTGACCAGGCCACTCTTCTACTCCACAGCTTCCTGCGGGTCCCATTGCCTTCCAGTTAAAATGCTAATATATCCAGATACATCTCCACCTACTCCTCTCCACAGTGATCTGTCAGTCCCTGATATGCCATTTGTTTTCATGCTTTTTTTGCCCTTCATTTATGCTGTTTCTCTATCTTAAATGTCTCTTTTCTCCATTTTTCACCTCTCTAAATATAATTTATCTTAACAAAGCCTAGTTCAAATATCATCTCCTATTGATTGTAGCTAGTTGTTGAAGCATCTCTCTTTCCAGAGAGCGATTTCCTTGAAGGCAGGAACTGGTATTCAGCACATGTTATGCAATTGATAAGTGTTACATAGAGCCATAAGTTAGAAATGTTTCCTGAATGAATATATGGCTGTCAGAGTACATAACTTTTTGAAGAATTGATTTAAAATATGTATAAAACAAAGGTTTATAAAAACAGACTAAATTCGAAAGATATGTAACAATTACTATGTAATCGAAGACAGGCTTTTGTATGAGCCCTCAATTTTACACTAATTGTGTCTACTTCACCAGTGTTTAATAATAGACCCCTGTCTTCATGCTTGATATAGTAAGGGTTGTTAATGAAGTCATATAGTGTGGTGTGGGATGCTTCAGGAAGCCCAACTTCAGAACTTGAACTTTTTTGTTGAGATAGGGTCTTGCTCTATTGCCTGGGCTAGGGTACAGTGGCAAGATTATAGCTCACAGCAACCTCAGACTCCTGGGCTCAAGCAATCCTCCTGCCCCAGCCTCCTGAGTAGCCGGGACTATAGGTGTGATTCACCATGTATGCTAATTTTTCTATTTTTTTGTAAAGATGGGGTCTTGCACTTGCTCAGGCTGGTCTTGAACTTCTGGCCTCAGGTGATCCTCCCACCTCGGCCTCCCAAAGTACCATGATTACAGACATGAGCCACCACGATGGGCAGACTTGAGCTATTGTTAGTGAGTGTTCAGTAGATGGTAGCTGTTATTATTTCTGAAGGAAGCAGTGTACGATAGCAATTAAGGATATGGGCTTTAGAATCATACCAACTTGGGTTCACATGTGAACTTACTAGCTGGGTAATCTTGGATGGTTTGCTTTTTGGAACATATAGTTTCTTTATCTGTAAAATAAGAACAATAATACTGCTTATCTAGGTTGCAGAGATCAAATGAAATAATGCCTGTAAGATATTTAGCTTCATATCTGCCACATGGAGTGTTAGAGATTTTTAAAAAGTTATTTATATTGAAAATGAACCATTCAAATGTTAGTGTTTTCCTGTTTTGTAGTTGTGTTTCAGATCTGCTATCACTTTTTTTTTTAATAATTTGCATTCGAGTTAGATTTGCTGAAGCAGCGCTGGGGTTAAACTTGAGGAGAAAGTGTTGAATGTTTATATCCCTTGTTGTGAGAGGAAGGACTAAGAACTCCGCTCTCCACTTTCTTCACCTTTTGTGAGAAATATAAGAAATGAGTTTTGTCGCTGAGCTGTTTGTGACTGAAGCTGACAGTCCTGATGACTTGTAGGATGTGCTAATGGTACCATTTGGTATGATATGCTCAGTTTTTTTTTTTTTTTAAGTTGCTTATTTGTTAAAACATTTGTACTTCTTTGCTAACGAAGAAATTTTAAAAGACCTTACATTGTTGCCGAAGTGATTTTCTGAAATAGATCTGATCAGGTCATCCTTCAGTGTCTCCCACAACTAGGGCGAAGTAAAGGTTTCTTAGCCTGACAAACAAGGCCGTGCATGATCCAACCTGCTGACTCTTTCATCCTCACCTCCCATAGGCCCCTGCCCTCACCTTCCAGCGCTGGCGGTGCTGAGCTCCTGGGTGACACACCTTGTTTTTTCATGCCTCCCTGCCTTTGTACATGCTGTTTCTTCTGTTTGGAGGCCTTCTCGCCCTGGCCATTTGCTAAACTCTTCTTCATTCTTTAAAACCCATTAAAATTTGTGGATGATGTGAAGGGAAGTTAATATTTTGGGTGGCAGAAATAGGATCACAAAAGATGCCGATGTTAGGGACGGTAGGCTGAATCTAACATGAAGAAATATAATAGAGACGAATGCAAATAATGATTTTAATATGGTATTGTAGAGATATGGCTTAGCAGCTATGTGGAAAAAAATGAGTTTCTGTTGATTGGAAAAGTGTAATAAAATAATTTAATCTGAGGCTTTGTGCTTACGGCGTGCTTAGAATGAAGGAGATAGTCCTGTTGCATCTCAGCCCGGTCAGACCGTACCTGGAACACGGCGATCAGGTGGGGAATGTGAGCAGGAGAGACGTGAGGGGCTGGGGAGTCGTGTCCTATGCTAATGGCAGTACCCAGTGATGTTTTGAGCGCTTGCTTACTCTGTGCCAGGCACTATTCTTAGCGCTTTATGTGCATTATTTCTTTTAATCCTCACACACACTCTGTGGATAGGTGCTATTATTGTCTCTTTATGAAGAGTGCTTGAAGGAACTGGAATCATTTTACTTACGGAAGTGTTAGTGTGTGACTCATCATATGAGGGAACAGGAGGAAAGGGACAAGCATTTTTTCAATACCCAGCCAGGCACTGTGCTGGCTTTGTACTTTGTTTGCAATCTTAGTTAATCGTCAGCAACAAACCTATTGGAAGGTACTGTTATCCCCTTATAACAAATGAAGAAACAGTTAAGTAGCTCGGTGTCTTGGAAAGTGCCAGAGACAGGACATAAATCCAGGTCTTTCTAAGTCCATGGACAGTTCTAGCCACATTATACTTTCATTTCATATGTTCTTTTGCTCCAGAAGGCCAGTGGTGATCTGGTGCTGGCTTAAAAAAACTGTTCTGGCTACTAGAATCCAGAAATGAAATGAAATTACCCTGAATGTTCAATTCCCCGTCAGCAGCAGAGTTCAGGCTCAGCCTGCATCTTGATGTGGCGAAGGTATTTTGGGTGCATTCATGCATCAAAGAGGGGAAAGAGTGAAAGGTAGGAGAGGAGTGAGGTGGGCTGTGGAAGATCTTTAATGAGACACCAACCTTGAGGTTCTATGATTATTGCTAGGACAATAATCATGTTAAACATGAGCATTGGTAAAAAGTTGTGTTGGCCAATGATTTTCCTTTTGTGCATAAATTTACTCTAAAATGTATTTTATAAAGCTAAATTAGGCTGGGCGCGGTGGCTCACACCTGTAATCCTAGCACTCTGGGAGGCCGAGGCGGGAGGATTGCTTGCACTCAGGAGTTCGAGACCAGCCTGAGCAAGAGCGAGACCCCGTTTCTACTAAAAAAATAGAAAGAAATTGGCTGTACAACTAAAAATAGAAAAAATTAGCCGGGCGTGGTGATGCGTGCCTGTAGTCCCAGCTACTCAGGAAGCTGAGGCAAGAGGATCGCTTGAGCCCAGGAGTTTGAGGTTGCTGTGAGCTAGGCTGACACCACGGCACTCTAGCCCAGGCAAGAGAGTGAGACTCTGTCTCAAAAAAAAAAAAGCTAAATTAAATGCTTCGGTTTTATAAAACAGTTTTGTGTCTGGGTTGAGAATCACTGGTGGATTTACAGTTAAGCTAAAACACCTAAAACCCCATTAAATGGACAGAACAGAGAGATATCAGCCTTTTTCCTACATGGCACATCTGAAACTTTGCCCTGTTTAGACAGCCTGGGAAGCTCAGCCTTTAGGCTTTTGGGATGATGTGGTCAGAGCAACCGCGGTGTAGAGGGGGGAGCATTTGAAACTCGAAATCCAAATCAGAGTCTTTTTACTCCACCTTTGCCACTAGCTAGCAGGTGACCTTGGATAAAGCCTCATTCTTATATTTGCCAGTGAGGGGTTGTGCAAATAGGTACAGCCTTTGAATAGGCTTTTGGGCAATAAAAAAAAAAAACCACTTTTAAATGTTTATAATTTTTCATTTTAGAGTTATACTTCTAATGACCTCTCCTAAGGAATTCTAAATACAGAACATTGTGTGCAAAGATATTCCTTGCAGTATTTAATGGTTGAGAACAGTAAAAAATGACATAATTGTCCCACATGGGTGACTGATTAGGCACTTGGTAGAATTTGTATATAATTTAAAGTCTTCAGAAAGTATATAATACATTGGACATAGTCATAAACTTTTGAGAAATGTTTAGTTATTTCTTTAATGGATATGTATCATATTTTAAACAAAGAAAACCAAAAAGGTATTTGCTCCAGAAGTGCATGAGGTCTCTGGCCATCAGTTTTTGTGATTCTATGATTTAGTAGAAGAGGGGGACTCTCATGTGAGCTGTAGGGAAAGACTGAAAGGAGGGTTTGTTGTGTCTTGGAATTAGAGTAGAATCTAAACTTCTGCTAACATTAACAATCATAGTAACATGGCACCTACTTAAAACTAACACTGAAATTTATAGTAAGGTGGCACCCTACTTTTCAAAGCAGTTTGGTCCTGATATATTTTATTCTGTTAAGCAAATCAGGTGATATTCCATTGTGAAACAACTTGGAATGGTGGGTGAGCCACACATGTGGCGACTTGGAGGGCAGTTTGGGATTGTGGCTGTTGTTTAGAAATACTTCTGTATTTTGCCACTCTATTTATCCTAGCTCCCTCCCTTTGCTTAACCCCTTCCACCAAATCACAGTTGGCTTTTCTTCCTCTGACCTGACACTTGTGTGATATGCAAAGTATTCTACCCCACTGTCGGAAATGTCCGAGTCCAGTCATTAATCGGAACTGTTTTTATCGAAGTCAGAGTAGAGAAAGTAAAGATAAAGGAGTGTGGGAGATGTCACTAACGTCTCTTCTTTCAATTTTTTTTTTGAGTTGAAGTCTTGGTAAGCTGCCCAGGCTGGAGTGCGGTAGCCGTTCAGAGGCTTGATTATGGTGCACCTTGGCCTTGAACTCTTGGCCTCAAGCGATCCTCCTACCTCAGCCTCCAGAGTAGGGAGTAGCTGGGCCTCCCGGCAGGCTCACTCCACTCCACCACACTCAGCCCCTCCTTTTGTTTTGGTCTCAGTCTAGTAATCTCAGAGAAGAGGAGACCCTAAACGCCTCTGGTACCTGGCTCTGATTCAAGACAAAAGTATCTGCTGTGCTCTTAATCCACAGTATTCCCTGTGTGTTCGCCTCATTTGGAGAAGAAAATAAGTAATTTTTTCTTTGTACTATTGTGTGCTATAGGGCTGTTTTTTGGCTTAGGCTGTAATTGTTAGGTTTGCCCCTGTTAATGAGAACCCAAGTTAGATTATCCCCTGAGAGCCGAGGTTGCTGGCAGTTGTTTGCCAGAATGATTTTATCTGTATCCTTTTTAGCAGTAAAATATTAGACAGCCAATTATATGAGCTGTGTCCTTGGACTACAACTGTTTTTCCGTACCAGCAACTGCCATTCTTTTCAACATTGCCCTTCTGTACTTTAGGCTCTTGCAGAGGTATAGTTTAAATTTTGTAGTTGTTGCCAATTGGTATCTAATTTACTATGGCAATACTTCTGGAAAACTCATTTGTTCCTTTTTCCCCCCTTTGACAATTTAAGTTCTACTACTTGAAAGAAAAGCCAGAGGAGAAGTTTATTGTTATTGGGTGTAGAAAATTCTCTGGCCCATTCGTATATCCATCTAGCCTTTATTTAAGTAGCTATTATTTGTCAGTACACTAGCTACTTTTTTTTTTTTTTTTTTTTTTTTGAGACAGAGTCTTGCTCTGTGCCCAGGCTAGAGTGCCGTGGCGTCAGCCTAGCTCACAGCAACCTCAAACTCCTGGACTCAAGCGATCCTTCTGCCTCAGCCTCCGGAGTAGCTGGGACTACAGGCATGGGCCACCATGCCCGGCTAATTTTTTATATATATATATTTTTTTAGTTGTCCAGATCATTTCTTTCTATTTTTTTAGTAGAGATGGGGTCTCTCTCTTGCTCAGGCTGGTCTCGAACTCCTGACCTTGAGTGATCCACCTGCCTCGGCCTCCCAGAGTGCTAGGATTACAGACGTGAGCCACCGTGCCCGGCCACACTAGCTACTTTAAAGGTAGAATAGATTTGAAAGTGAGATTGGGTGACTGTTCAGTAGAGTTTGGGAAAAATAGGGAGATTGTTGCTTTTCCTTGTTTTTAAAAGATTCTGAGTAGTATTCTCAGTTTGAAAAGATGGACTTAATACAAGAAATTTATTCTGAATTATAAAAGTAACAATTTATAAAAGTATGATAAATTCATACTCTATAGTCTAGCAATTTTGTTAATGTAAAGAATATATAAAACACATAAATGGGATCATAATACACTTACATATTATTTAGCCTATATTTTTGTTGGTATGTTTTTTTGTCATTGTTGTTTTTTTAAGAGACAGGGTCTTGCACTGTTGCCCAGGCTGGTGTGTAGTGGTGCAGTCATAGGTCACTGCAGCCTTGAACACCTGGGATCAAGAGATCGTTCTCAGCTCGGCGCGGTGGTTCACGCCTGTAATCCTATCACTCTGGGAGGCTGAGGTGGGAGGATCACTCAAGGTCAGGAGTTCGAGACCAGCCTGAGCAAGAGCGAGACCCTGTCTCTACTAAAAGTAGAGAGAAATTATCTGGACAACTAAAAAAATATATATAGAAAAAATTAGCCGGGCACGGTGGCGCATGCCTGTAGTCCCAGCTACTCCGGAGGCTGAGGCAGGAGGATCGCTTGAGCCCAGGAGTTTGAGGTTGCTGTGAGCTAGGCTGATGCCACAGCACTCTAGCCAGGGCAACAGGGTAAGACTCTGTCTCAAAAAAAAAAAAGAGATCCTTCTCCCTCAGCCTCCCAAGTAACTGGGACTACAGGCAGGTACCACCGCACCTGACTATGTTAGTGTTTTTCTGATTCATGTTTGTGGATATGTGTGTCTGTATGTATAGGGCATATTCAAGTGTTTCTTCCAGTTTTATTTGTATTTTAATTTAAATTTCTATGTATCAATAAACATGTCTAATTTTTATGTGGCAGTAAATCTTGTTTTTATTTCAGCTTGCTGTATCTTGAACCTTTTTTTCACTTGCCTTTTCAAAGATTTATTACTTTGGTAAACAAGACCAGGCAACATCCGGTGTTTTGGGAATTTTCTTTTCCAGTATAATGAAGAATGTGAGGATAATATCAGTCTTGTAAAATTTGAGTGGAATAATTTTAAATTAGGGGTTCTTAATCTGGGGTTCATAAAGTCAATGATATCTCTGAAATTATATGTGAAGTTTAAATATATGTACATTTTTCTGGGGAAGTGTCTATAGCTTTCCAGATAGTCAAAGGAGTCTACGACTCAAAGGTGGTTAAAAACCACTGCCATAAATGATTTTTGGTCACTTACCTTTCTGTTGGTAGAAAATATACACAATTAAAATTTCCCTTGTTTTATCTTAGGCTTCCCTGAAATCTCATGAGAAATATTCAAGGGGGAAAATACAGTTTTCTTTTCCTTTCCTCTCTTCCCTGCCTCTGAAAAACACTGAAGTCTATGGCCATGACCCCCTGAACGCGCCCGATCCCGTCTGAAAAACACTAAAGAATTCACTGTTTACTGCTTCCATAGGAGTTTCTTTCAGTATTTTAGCTAATTGATTCTGTTTTGATAACCCCCAAATGAGTGTAAAAGCTGAACACAGAAATTCACTGTGGAGTCTGAATTCTGAAACTGGAAAAGAACATGGGCAACAAATTTAAGCTTCTGCCCAGTTGAGAGGGTGGCTTCAGTTACAAATGGTTTTTCTTAGGACTTCTCAGGGAGTGACCTGAGGACTGAGGAAAGGGGTCTGAAGTTCCTGGGGCAGCCAGGATCTGGGGAGCCAGCTGGCTGTGTTGCTGCAGTGGAGAGTAGGGTGGAGAGTAGGGTGGAGAAGAAGGCGGCATTCATGCTCAGGAATTTGCCCAAGTTCCCTGCCTCTGAGATCTGACCGGGCCAGGGCGAGGATATATGTGGGACTGATTGTGAAAGAGTGTTGCTGTGTTGGACTTAAACTTCTCCAGGGAGAATGGAAATTAAGCTTCACCTCTCTAAGGAAGAGTCTGGCCTCCCCTTCTCTCTCTTCATTGTCTTCTCTCCTTTCGTGCAGGTGGATGGAAGCATGCCTGGGGGAGGATCTGCCTCCCACCACAGAACTGGAGGAGGGACTTAGGAATGGGGTCTACCTTGCCAAACTAGGAAACTTCTTCTCTCCCAAAGTGGTGTCCCTGAAAAAAATCTACGATCGAGAGCAGACCAGATACAAGGTGAGTCCTTCCTTACTTGGTGCTTAGATTTCTATAAACTCGAGAGAGAAGGTTAGCATACTTTATTCTGTGTGAGAGTTACTGAGAAATATGTTTAAGGTGTGTTTTTTCCAACAAAATATAGCCTTTAAAATTCCTGGCAGGATGGAGAAATTAGTGCAAAGGCAAAAGATATAGTAAAAAGAACTTGAGCTGTCTGTATTTCTGGTAGAATTCTTATGATGGTATATATCTAGCAGTTTTCATAGTCTTGGGGTGGGGGGAACAGTCCCCTGAGGTTTTCTTTTATTCTTTAGAAGATAGAGGAGATAACTAGGGGAATTACTACTTTAAATCTAATTTTCACCGATCACTGAGATTTGCTGGCAAATTGAAAGTAATAGCAACTTTAGGAAGAAACATCACTCTATGATATTGGAGTTCAAGGTACAATGGAAAAGTGATCCAATTTCAGAAAATTGAGATAAGTGAAAGGGTTTGATTCCTGTGGCCCAGAGCCCTAAAAAAACAACAACAACAAAAAAAGAAAACAATGATGACTGCTTAGTTAAGCTGGGATGCTGACAGGACCAAATTCTTACGTCTACAGAACTATAAGGAGCTTGCCTGTGAACTCTTATTTGAAAAAAAAGGATGAGTATAAAAGATAGTGGAGGACTGCATAACCAGGAGCAAATGTCAGAGTGGTCTCCTGTAAGAACTGGGCCCAAACTCAGAATGAGTAAGGCTGCAGATGGTGTGGAAAGAGATTTGTTCTTTTTATGTTTCAATTAAAAGGAAAATAAGAAAGAGGTAGGTCTTCAGCCAAAATTAACATCCTAAACAGAAACTTTCCTTAATCAAAAGCGAAGACTTAAATGTTGAGCTTTAAATAAAATTATTCCGAAGACAACTCTGGAGTTGTTCTGTCGACAGAATAGTAAGATAGCAAAGGAAAGTGGAAACTAGGCAGCAACAGTTAGTCTTTGTGCCCTCTTGAGAGTAAATCCTGCTCAAAAGTAGCCGACATAGAGGTTTAGAAGCGGGTATTTCTACGTGTGGCATCTAAGTCCTGATTGACACATTTTATAATATCTGTCATTTTGTATCTTCTGTGTTCAGACACCAGGCTAATTACTTCCTGTGCACCATCTCATTTAATCTTTACAACAACATATCAAATAGGTGTTCCAGATGGGGGAACACTGACTTTAAAAGGTGAAATGATTTGCCCAGTATCACCAGCAGATGACCTAGTAGGGAATTGAATCCAAGATAATTTACTTCCAAAGCCCGTGTTCTGTGGAACATGCTGCACACAGGAAGGTTCTCCAGCTGGCTCTGAAGTGAGAGGAGCTGAGATGTGGATTTGGCTTCTTGGTATTGGAACGTGAGCACACTGACCTCAGATTTAGGGAGATCTTCTAAAGTGTCACAAGGAAACTTCTGAAGTCTCACAAGGAGACTTTCTATTTAGTATTTGCTTCAATATAGCCACCAGTGCCTAATGGTCCTTTTATTTCTTCCAGGCAACTGGCCTCCACTTCAGACACACTGATAACGTGATTCAGTGGTTGAATGCCATGGACGATATTGGATTGCCTAAGGTAACTTACCTAACATTCATAGTTCTGGCTGTTTTGGCGTAACAATTCTCATTCTACCTGTAAGATTATTCTGAGACTCTTTGGTAATATTTTTTTTTAAATACTAAAAGATCTCTTTCTTCTATTTTATTTAGGAAATAGTTTTGTTCTCTTTCTGTTCTATTCCTCATACCTGTTTCACCTCACCCTGGAGAAATTCCTCATGATATTTACTTTTACTACATCACATTTTAGACTTATATTAAACTATTTTTCCTTAGATAGAATTCACATACTATTAGAGTTGCCATTTTAAAGTGTACAAATTCAGTGGTTTTTATTTATTCACAAAGTTGTTATGTTAAAATTTGACTTTAGGAAACACAGGAAATATTTTGGAACTCTGTAGAGAGTAGGAAGGGTCATTTTATATTTCAAATAGTGGAGGTAATATAATAATATTTACTTCCTACATATGTTTTTGGTGATGGCTAGTTTTTGGTGATGGTAGTTTTGATAGGGAGTTTGAATCCTCTGAGTGTTTGCTCAGGAGTATATTTAGTGCTGCTTTTAGTGAAATTGCCATTTCTAACTACCCAGTCCTACCATAAAGGCCATGCTCTGTTGTCACTCTTGGAGGCATGGATTGATTGACTGATTTCTTTTTTTCTTTACATCACTTGACCTAAGAATTCCACTTATCCCCCCAAAAACCCAATCAGACACACACAAAAAGATGTATATAAAGGCATTGCTTATTTTTTTCTTTTTTTGAGACAGAGTCTTACTCTGTTGCCCAGGCTAGAGTACCGTGGTGTCAACCTAGTTCACAGCAACTTCAAACTCCTGGGCTCAAGCAATCCTTCTGCCTCAGCCTCCCAAGTAGCTGGGACTACAGGCATGTGCCACCATGCCCAGCTAATTTTTTCTATATATTTTTAGTTGTCCAGCTAATTTCTTTCTATTTTTAGTAGAGACGGGGTCTCGCTCTTGCTCAGGCTGGTCTCAAACTCCTGAGCTCAAATGATCCACCCGCCTCGGCCTCCCAGAGTGCTAGGATTACAGTCGTGAGCCACCACACCCAGCCAAGGCATTGCTTATGATAGGAAAAAATTGATAGCAAAACAACGTATTTTTTCATTTGGGGTATTAATTGTTATAGCCAGTCAAATACTAGTGCCATTAAAAAGGTTATTAACCTATGTAAACAAAGGAAGTTGTCTTTGATGTATTAAGTGGGGGGAAAAACCAGTTTAAGATTGTAAGAGTTTGTGTGGCTAAGATGAGATTACTGGTTTTGTGTAAAAACAGAGTGAGTATTTTTGGGAAAAATCTATAAAGAGATAGGGTTTTCATTGCTGTGTGATGAGATTAAGGGGTGATTTTTATTTTCTTTACACTTTTCCTGTAGAGTCCAAATTTGTGTAACGAAAGAAACATTTTTAAAAAGTGAGCTGTAGAATATCAGAAGGTGGCTAAAAACCACCTGGATACGAATATTTGGGATTTACATAGTGCCGAGCTCATTGTTGCATATATAGCTGTTGAAGTGAATTCAATCCAGAGCTGAGTCTTTGCGGAAGACTAGCCTTTGTCCTCTTTTTTTCAGAGCAAGTGCTGAAGTTCTCTTCCTTGCCACTGGTATGTTTGAGAAGTAGGCCCCACAAATGTCAGGAAATGCAATATGTCGAGTTCTTACAGCTGCTTGGCCTTTCTGTGTACATGTAACTTCCTGTTCCTGTTTTTTATGCAGTATAAAACACTGTATAGTATAAAATATTATACCATGCACCTGTAACTTCCTGTTCCTGTTTTTGATGTAGTATATTGCCAGTGGGCAATGACAATTTAACCACTTTTGAATAGTACTAAGAGCTTTTTAATATTTGCTGTTGCTAGAAATGTTGTTACTACAAAATGCTTTTTTAATGATATAATTTATTACATTTTTTTGTTTACTAACAGTGTATTGTACTGGACCACAGTTGCAACAAACATAGTATTTACTAAAGGCTTTCAGGGACAACATGGTAATCGTGGCTATAAGCCTTGAACTGTCTACCCTACATGATTCCTTTTGAGAATATGAGCTAAAGATATTTAGCCTAAAAATGTATTGTTGCCCATAATGTATGATATATAGTTAACAATACATAGTGTTTATTGGGATGTCTTTTCTAATCTCTTTATATGGTACATACAGGCTAATTGTAGAAACCTAATGCAATAATTTTTTGGTTCTTATCTTTTTTTAACTCTTTATTATAATTGGTACTGTTCGCTACCTTTTCCATGAAATTTTTCTTTTCTTTTCTTTTTTTTTTTTGAGATGGAGTCTCTCTCTGTCACCTGTGCTAGAGTACTGTGGCATCAGCTTAGCTCACAGCAACCTCAAAGTCCTGGGCTCAAGTGATTCTCCTGCCTCTGCCTCCCGAGTAGCTGGGATTACAGGCGTGTGCCACCACACCTGGCTGATTTTTCTATTTTTAGTAGAGGCGGGTCTTGCTCTTGCTCTTGCTCTTGCTCTTGCTGTTGCTCGGGCTGGTCTCAAACTCCTGACCTCAAGCCATCCTCCTGCCTTGGCCTCCCAGAGTGCTGGGATTACAGGTGTGAGCCACTGTGCCTAGCCTATTTTCTTACTTTGATTTTGATTTTTAAAATTGTTTCTAATATGCCGTGTTAGTCTTGTTTTCTTCATTCTACCTTCCATATCCTAGTTATGGACATTCCTTAAGTTGAAGTCTTTATTTTAGATATTTTTCTCCCATTCTCATGGTTTCAGTTATTCTCAACACTCTTTGCTATAAGATAAACACAGTATCTTCAATTGGCCTCTGGACATTTCTCCTTGGATAGCTTTCTATAATATTACCTAGAATTTTTCGTATCTAAAATTAAATCTATCTTTTGCCCAAGTGGACTTCCCCTCCTCTATAGTAAATGGTACCATGTCACCATTTTCTCAGTCATCCAGTCTCAAAACCCTGCAGATGCCTTCGACCCCTAAATCCAGTCATTCCCAAGCCATCTCCACTTATTTGAAATATATTTTTTATCCATCCACGGTTATAGCAGCCTCCCAGCCTGCCTCCTCAGCTGTAATCTCATTATTCAGCATATCCTGTGTCCTGTCCAGACAGATCTTCCTGAAGCTCTGTTTTTATCCCTAGCTCCAGAGCTAGGATACTTCTTTATGTCCTACTTATCAAGTTCAAACTAGTCTGACTTTTAAGGTGCTCATAATAATCTGATCTTATCCTAGCTACCCATGCTTATTTTTCTATTACTTTTTAGAAATGTATTTTTTACATTTTAAGGACCTCATTATTCAGTCTTTTACTTCTCCAATCCCCTGTTGCTCCTTATTTCCCTAAATTGTAGATTGAATTGTGTGGTGTCACGTTATTATGAGAATAGGTCTTGAAATTCAAGGCTATTCCCAGTCTAAACCTACTCTGTTCCTATCCTGCCTCATTCAGTAACTCGTCACATACAGAGCTGCTTCCATGACCCTGGCTCTGGGCTTGGTTTTGAAGGTATAGCAGTGAATAACATAGATCTAGTCCCTGCTTCCATGTGACTTGTAGTCTGTTAGCATAGCCAATCAGATAAACACAAATGATTGATTGTGGTAAGTGCTACCAAAGAAAAGTACTCATCTTCCACATTCCCATATGCATCTGTCCTAGCTACTTTATGTGAGTATCTTCCTATTTCCCACAAGCATTATAGCACATTTTACTATTTTATAGTTTTTTCAATGTCTAAATGTAGCAATTTGCCCAAACTAAAGCACTTAGTAAATGTTCATTGTTATTTATTACTCCATCTAGGCATGGTAGAGAGTAACTAGGAAGAGTATGGTCCTTAAAGCATTATACACTTGCCACTGATTTAAACTGGACTGGAACCTGTGTCTGGGTCTCAAATAAGTAAATCACCTTCACACACCTAATGAAATTCAGTGGGTTGACCAAATAGGGATTTTCCAAGTAGTACTTTTCATTCTGTATTATAGCATTTTATCCCTTAAAATACTTACAATGAAATGTCTGTTCACCCTAATGAAGTTATTCACTGAATGCCAACAATGTTTTCTAATTGTCCATAGTTTTATTTGTGTTATTGTTGATTGTTGAATGTCAAATGAACCCAGTGGATGGATACTGTACTTCTTTTGTTTCTCCCTAGATTTTTTACCCAGAAACTACAGATATCTATGATCGAAAGAACATGCCAAGATGTATCTACTGTATCCATGCACTCAGGTAATCAGATTTTCTTGGTCAAATAAGTAATTTAGGAATAATGTCTGAATTGAGTGTATAGCTTTTTATCCATGGTGTAAGATGAAAAAGTTTTTTTTTTATTAGTTTCAGAAGTTTCAAATAGAATATTGTTATCCTAACAAAATAGTGAAAAACAGCTGTGGTTTTTCTAGGGCATATAGAGAAGGAATTTATTTATTCCCATAATAGCAGATACTTTGGTTCTAAAACTATGGCATAATCTTTTTTATTGATACAGGGTTTCTGTGAACTATGCATTTCACTTGGGGTTTGGTCTCTTTTAAGTAGTCATCTAGGTCCTTGCCATTATTAAGCCATTTGTTCATTTGTTAAATAATTTTTATACACACAAATATGATAATAGGAACTGAAACAGTATAATTTTTCCCACAATTTCATGATACATTTGAAATATGACTTAATTTCAGGTCCCCAGAATCAACAAGGTACTAATTTGGAGGAAAAAGTGATATCTCTGGAGGGAGAGTGGGATGGGATGGAAGTTGATGCTATATAGGATGAGTATCTCTTATCCAAAATGCTTGGGACCAGAACTGTTTCAGATACTGGATTTTTTTTCAGATTTTGGAATTTTTGCATTATACTTACTGATTGAGCACCCCAAATCTGAAATCTGAAATGCTTTGATGAACATTTCCCTCGAGCATCATGTTGGCGCTCAAAAAATTTCAGATTTTGGAGCATTTCGGATTTTGGATTTTCAGATTTGAGTGCTCAACCTGTAGTGTGCTATAGAAGTATAGTATTTCAGCACATATATTTGGCCATAGGACTAAAGGAGAAGATGGCAGAAGAGTAGGATATGAATATGAGATTTCTTTGCTTGAGGTGCTCTTTTTATATAGCATCCTGTATGTTTACTTAGTAAATGTTGATTACATGTGTGAATGTATAATATTGATCTATAAGAAAACTGTCATCTCCAATTTCTTGATCAGACATGTACTAGATCTTTGGTATCACTGGAATCAGTGTGAAACACAAAAGAATGAATATAGGTGAGGACTAGAGGATGTCTTATGTTGAGAATGTAGCAGTTTCAAATGTATGTGTCTGAGCCAAAATCAGCTTAATTCTGAGTGCTGTGATTGGCTTTGTGTTACATGAGGTCTGTGTTGATAACCTTGTGAAGACTGTACTTAGAATGGATATCTGAACTTGGCAGGCACAGAGGCTAAGCTGGCAGAATTCTTCTTTGCTAGTTCTGTAGCCACTACTCTCTGCAACGTAACCTGGGTCCCAGGCCTCACATTCTCTGAACTAGAGATGAAGAATTAACTGTGCCTTTCTAATGATGGGGTCAGAATGAGAAAGAGAGGAAGTCCACTATTGTTTTCTATTTCTCTTGAATATGCAGTCTGTGCTTAGAAAGTATATGTAGAGAGAGCAATGTGTTCTGGTTCGTGATTTATGGTTTCTTTCTTATGGTGTTTCCTGAACGGTAGTTGGCAACATTTGATAATATGTCAAATGTGTTTATAACTGCTCAGAGCCTCTTTTGCCATAAAACATAACAGTGTTCAAGGCAG
>RJWJ010032067.1:0-18396 GCA_004363605.1 Indri indri
AAAAATTAGCCGGGCATGGTGGCGCATGCCTGTAGTCCCAGCTACTAGGGAGGCTGAGACAGTAGGATTGCTCGAGCCCAGGAGTTTGAGGTTGCTGTGAGCTAGGCTGATGCCACGGCACTCGCCCCAGGCAAGAGAGTGAGACTCTGTCTCAAAAAAAAAAAAAAAAAAAAAAAAAAAAAAAAAAAAAAAAAAAAAACTCAGCTAATCACTCTCACCACATACTTTGATTTCCTATTGGACTTGGTAGCATTTGCCAGTGGCACAGATTTTGTGAATATTGGTAGTTGTGAACTGATGAAATAGTAAAAGACAAAAACTGAATAGACTATGAGGTTGAACTCTTTCCTTTGTCACTTTTCTGGTGTTCGGCCTAAACCAAGGATTTCATAAGTGAGAAGAGTTGGTACATAATCTGTTTGTAGTAATTTAGGAGCCAATTCTTCTAATATCCCTATTAACATCTATATTCATGAGTTTTTTTTTTTTAAGAGACAGGGTTTCTTTCACCCAGGGTGTAGTGGGTTGGCGCAGTCATAGCTCACTGCAGCCTCAAACTACTGGACTCAAAGGATCCTCCTGTCTCAGCCTCCTGAGTAGCTGGCATGCACTGCCACACTCAGCTAATTTAAAAAAAAATTTTTTTTTCTAGTAATGGGGGTCTCGCTGTGTTGCCTGGGCTAGTCTCAATCTCCTGGCCTCAAGTGATCCTCAGCCTCCCAAAGTACTGGGATCACAGATGTGAGCCACCATACTGGCCTGTATTCTTGATTGAGTTCTTAGCACTTTCTGATCTTACTTGACTCCTGAACATCTGTACCTCCATACTAGATTAGTGAGAATGGAAAGCAATGAGACTGGATCAATCCGCAGTATTTAAGTTCAGAGAAGTTATTGCTCAGAAGAAGATACATAATAAATTTCCTATTTTTCTCTTTTCCAATTGTATTTACCAGATTTAACACAACCAGCATATATAAAAATAACCACATTAGGGCAATAATCATCATTCAAATTGGAAAAAGTGTCTTCCTTTAACGATTTAATAGTGTTCCTTTATTACTTAGAAGAAAAACTGGTTTTCCAAGTAATATAGGAAAATAATTTTTAGATCTTTAGAAACAATACTGAGGTTAGGGGAGTGGGAGCGAGGAGATAATGGAAGATTGCTTGGTGGGTACAATGTGTGTTGCTTCAGTGATGTATGCACTGAAGGCCCTGAATTCACCACAGTGCAATATATCATTGTAACAAAATTGCGCTTTTACCCCATGAATATATACAAACAAAAAATAAGTAGATAGATAAAAAAATAAAAACATTAGTTAATTTTATTTACAGGTTATTAAAATAGTGACTGCTTATCTGAAGGAACTTAAAACTATAGTGCATGATTCTCAAACTGTGTGCTCAGGACTCTGGTGTGCTGCAGCTAATGTGCAGGGGAACCATGGGATACTTAAATTTTTTGAGGTAGAGTCAGTGATACTCCACATTTGTTGTATGTGATGCACGTGGACTATTAATTTGAAACAGTACACAGTTCTAACATTAAGTAATACTTTTCTGTGGCATCATATTAGTATCCTTATGAATCTGGTTTTTCTAAGGTTCTTGTGATAAAAATCAGCATGTGGACAAAAATCAGTATATGGAAATGAGAGTGATGTCTAATCAGTCAAGGTTTGAGAAGCTGTATGGTACACTACAGCTATACATGCCCAATTAGAAATTGATTGTTATTTAAGAATGAAAGCTTTTTTCTTTCAATTTATGTGTGTTTTTAACAAATGGCTACTAACTGTTAGGATGTAAATCAATTATTAAATTGGACATAGCTACTTATTAAACAGAACCAACTGGTATTTCTTTAGGTTTCGAGGTTGCCATGAAACAATTACTGAGATGCTAAGGGCATTGTTAGCCAAAAAAGGTTGGGAACCTCTGCTATTGTGACATCTTAAATTTTATCTCCTTTTTTTTTTGGTAAAGTCTGAAAGTAACTTCTCTTGTCTAGTTTTTCCAGAAGACCAAGTTCGCCCTCTAGAGGCAAAACAGTGGTCTTGCTACTGAAGGTTTGCACAGGTACTATTGACTTTACGGTAGTTTACCTTAAATATGCATGTATGTACATTTTTATATCTTCATATAAACTAACATTCTGTGATATTTTCTTACCATAAGTCTATAAATTACTAGTTGGATAATTATCTTTACCAATATTATGTATGCCTTTAATTTGCTATTTTCATTTTGGAAAGCCAAGGCCTCACATTTTCTCTCTCTTTTATTTATATTGTGTGAAAATTTGATGAGTGGTCAGGAAAGGAACAGTTCTTTTTTATATGAAAAGATGGAGTGGGGTCGAAATGCAATTGCTGTCCTCTACAACCCCTTCTCTGTCCCTTTACAAATGATTTCCTCCAGTCACTTAATTTAATTTTTGAGCTTTCCAGCAGGGTGTAGATAGTATTACATATTTTGGTGCCGTTTTTGTGGTTCTGTTTGTTTTCTGGGAGGCGTTATGTGTAGTCAAGTCATTGTTCATTTTACCTTTTCCACCCTCAAAATATGTTTCACTTTTGCCATGTGGTGGAACATGTTTCTGCCTCTCGCTTTCTATTTTCTCTTTTTTTACATCTATGTGTGTCCTTTACTCCCCATTTGTCTAACTTTGCTATCCTATTCCCAGCAATTGTCATTTTCAAAGTGGGCATGATTTTCTCTTTAGAGTAATGGTAAATTTACAACTTTATGTCTCTGTTCCAACTTGAAAATGTTTTTTCACAGCCCTGATTTTTGAACTCTGTAAAACATTGTGAATATAAAATTATATTTGAGATCCTTTATGATGTACTCCTTTCAAATGAATGTTTGGAATCAGAAATCAAAAATGAAGATATTGTTAATAAAGCCATGAAGAATGTTGGGACACATCTGCCATGTTTTAGGATAGAGTCTTAAGCTATTGAAGTAGGAAATGAAGAGGTAGCTAGTAATTAAGGTGTAAAACTGCTTGAAGAAACGAGGCAGTGCTAAGGGTAGAAGGTCAAGATAAATTCCTTTGAGCTTTCTAAAGATGCCTCATTTGCTTTTGGAGTGGTAAAACTGTAAGATTTATTAGGAGATTAGAGTAGTAGTAGTATTTCAATGAATAATACATTTTTAAAGCAGGTATTCAGAAAGGAGTTATTATAGTCTTTATTTCATTGTGGTTTTTTTTGTTTTTTGTTTTTTTAAGAAACGAGTTCTTGCTATGTTGCCCAGGCTTGAACTCCTGGGCTCAGGTGATCCTCCTGCCTCAGTTTTTTGAGTAGGTGGGACTACAGGCGCGCCCCACCGCATATGGCTTAGTTGCCATATTCTTAAGTATGAATATGATTATGTTTTGGGGCCAGAATTCTTTTTTTTTTTAATCAAAAGACATCTGTAAGATTATACACTAAATAAATAGGAAAGTTAAGATTTGATTTACAAACTTTTTTCTCTGTTAATTATTAATTATACAAATAGCACATGATTATATTCTCTTTATAAAATATAAAACATTATAGTGTGATATATCTCATTTCACTTTCCCTTCACATTTTTTGGCCTTTTACAATTCATTTTTTGTGTGGAAAACACAGAATTATTTTTGCATGTATGTATTTTACATATATGGTATTATCATATATATTTTTCTTGCAACTTATTTCAAGAACAAAGTGTCACCATATGTACATATAATTTGCCTTTACACGATTTGTACCTGTAGCTTTTCAGAGATGGATGAAGTTTGTCAGTGAAAGCTATCTTTAGGTAAAATATTTTTTTAAAAATTTATTCCTATAGTAACTTTTATTAAAGTTCTCATCAATTTTAGTGCTTCCCATGTTTACAGTGAAGAAAAATAAAAAAACATTTTAGGATAATAGCAAAGTGAAACTGAAGTTTGACATTTAACTTGATCGTCAATTTCTAAATCACAAGAATATTCATAGTATTATTTTTTGAGGATGATCACATGTGTTCTGTTGCAGATGTGAAATTCCTGCTTGTGGCCTTTTGAACCAGTTGGCAAGCCATGTTAAAAATTGCATCCGTTAATTGTAAATAGTATTTCAGTTGTAGTTCACTTGACATGGGTTTTTGTTTTTTTCTAAATTAATAGATAGAGTTGGAATGCAGCTAAATGTTGGCCTTCTGAACTCCAAACTACGAGTGAGAATGATTTCAAATGACCCATGTTATGCATAATTATGATACAATCGCATACAAGATTGAATATACACTATGTCAAACTGACAATCTTTCAGTAGAAAGTGATCTTTTTGGCTATTTATGTTGGTTTCTTTAATGTGAAAATGAGATTGTAGTACTTAGATGATAGTTCAAGTTTTTCATCAACACACATGCCATTTTGTGAGTGAAGTTTTAGTTTAGTGGTTGAATTACTTTCACATAACTTTTGACAGGCAAGGAAAAAAGTTTTAAGATACTAACTGATTTCTTAATCTGAGTGCTTCAAATTGTCTAAAAGAGGTCATTCTCCTCAGTTAAGCCTTTACTTTTGAATTTTTTTTACTATAGGAACAATAATATCGTGGAAAGGACTAGCACACATGTGCTTTGTGAGTAGTAGTTAAATATATAACATTTTGAATGTGTTAGAGCTTAATTTTCTGATTACTAACTTTATTGGTGTGTGTTGTATTAGAATATTTGAAAACAAGTTCATTGGTTTTAATTATGCTTAAATATATATACCCTTGCTGTAAAATTTGGCTAAGTACCACAAAAATAAGTACTTCCTTCATTGTTAAATTGTGGAGGGGCTGGACTATGTTCAGAATTTATTCTTAACAAGTTTTAAAAATCATTTTACCCCTGCATGTTTTATTTTCACTTTTATTTACTGTACCTGTTGTCACCTTGAAAAGGTAGTGAATAATTACCTTTCCAGTTGCATGTGTGTTTTTTATTCACAGTTGATAATTTATTATGCATTTCTTATGCATGAATAAATGGATTTCATAAAAGTTAATTTTGCAGTCTAAAGACTGAGAGGAAATGATAACAATTCTGGGTCTATGCTTCTGGGAGAGGGAAGAAGTATGAGCCTCAAAAGAGAAGCTTAAGTTGAAGAAAAAACTAAAAGAATAAAAACAAGTTCTCACAAATAGGGTAGAATTTGGGGGGACTTTTTTTTCTTTTATCAGAAACAGAGATTTGGATAGAGGTTACAGTTTGAAAATTCTCTGAATACCTGTTATTTGATTACATGAATACAGTTTGATTACAAAGTTATTTTTGAAAGTTTTATTTATTCTATCTTTATGTCTGACTTGTATATTATGTTAGGCATTAGACTAAACAAACCAAACTGTGCTAATAACTTTGTCAAAATAAAGTTTACTAAGGTACTCCTATACACCAAAGAGTGATAAAATGCTTTATCCCAAGCTTTCAGTTAAGCTTAAAATGTAGGATGGGTTTCATGTCTCTTAATTTCCAGATTAAGGAATACAATTTAGAATTAATAAAGACACCATTATTTGCTAAAGTCTCTACCCTAAGCATGATGGTTTCCTTGGCTCTTGAATCAACCTGCGTAAGAGAGTCCCTTTCTCTTGGGCAGAAATGGTCTTAAGATGGTAGAGATGTCCACATAGAAGTTTCTTCTGTTTCTGAAACATTTTTCTGGCCCTCTGTAAACTGTTGACAGCATGTAGAAATAAAAGGGTTTACTTACCAATATGTTTAACACTAACCCCTTTAAGGGGAGTGGTTCCACTGTCCACTGAAACTCGAAGTCGAGTCAGTTAGTGAATATATCAGTGTAGATATCAGACTGTTTTGGCTTTCTCCTAGTCTTTGGAAAAGAAGCTTCTATTCTTCTCAGTTCCCATATTTTATTACTTGAAGAAGCTATTCACAGACTCCTGCCACCCTCCCTTTGAATCCAGTCTGGTCTTTCCATGTATTTCCCTCCCAGTACACTCTCTTTCTGGTGGATCCCTTTGGCTCCAGAACCCAAGGCATCAGAGTGTAGTATTATAAAACCATTCTATTACCAACTCAATGTGTGACCTCATGTTAGCAAGTGCCAGACCTTTTCTCTAGCAGAACTTAAAGGACAAAATTCTTGATTGATCCTAAATTATTCTTTAAGATATTATGGCTTTCATTTCAATGAATGCATACTTTACTCAAAAAAACATTGTGTATAATGCAATATGTATGATTTAGTTTTTTGGTATATAAATAAACATGAGTCCTAGCCTTTGAGTTATTCCAGTATAACTGCGAGGAGCAAGGGAGAAGAAAGGAGAGGTTCATATATTGCGATAATATTGTGTGGTGAGCATTGTAATAAAATTGTAAACAGTGTGTGAGAATACAGCTGATAAGAGCAATTTATCCTGCTCAAAGATGACATGTGAATTGTGTTTCTAAGTGTATAAGTAGGTATTCAGCAGGCAGACAAGGTGGGGAAAGCCATTCTAGATAGTGGAAATTAAATGAGCAGAAATGAGCAGGATATGTTTAGTTAGTAGGCCAGTATAGCAGGGATATAGGGTAGATGATAAAGGATCATTAGGCACGAGGTTATAGAATTAAGTTTTATCCAAAATACTTTTAAATAAGGTACTGAGATATCAAATACATATATTAGAAAAATAATTCTGAAGGTATTATGGAAGCTAAATTAGAAAACAGTGGAGATCCAGCAATCCCCATTACTGGGCATTTATCCAAAAGAGTGGAAATCAATGTATCAAAGAGACATCTGCACCCCCATGTTTATCGTAGCACTGTTCACAATTGCCAAGATATGGAATCAACCCAAGTGTCTAACAACAGATGAATGGATAAAGAAAAATGTAGAGTGTGTGGATATCTATTTCTCTGTCTGTCTCTCTCTCTCTGTCTCTCTCTCACACACACACATACACACTCACACACACACACAGTGGAATACTGTTCAGCCTTAAAAGAATGAAATCCTGTCATTCACAACAACATGGATGGCACTGGAGTACATTATGTTAAGTGAAATAAGCCAGGAACAGAAAGTTAAACACCGCATGTTCTCACTCATGTGGAAGGTAAAAAAAAAAGTTGATCCTCATAGAAGTAAACAGTAAACAAAGGATACTGGAGGCTAGAAAGTGTAGGGGGAAGGGAAGTATAAGGAGATATTTGTTAAAAGATAAAAAGTTACAACTGTTTTGTAGTTCCACTGTTTTGTAGCACTATAAGCATGACTATAGTTAACAATAATAGTAGTTCCAAATAACTAGAAGGAGGATAATGATGTTCCCAGTGCAAAGAAATGATAAACGTTTGAGATGATGTATATGCTAATTATTGACTGATCACTGTAGATTATATATATTGAAACATCATTATATACCCCATAAATATGTACAATTATTAATTAAACAAAAGAAAAAAATAAAGCTAAAAAAAGAAAACAGTTTACATACAAGGACATTAAGATTTATTGTGGTAATCTATGATTCTGGTTCTCACAGTGGATTATTAAGCTACCTAGGGAATTTATTAAGAATACAGATCCCTTGGCCCCATACATTGAGTTTTTAATGCCAATTTTGTGTTTTTCAATTCTTGTGTTCATAGCTGGTTCTTCTAAAAATCTATATCACTTTTTACAGTGTACAGTTCCCTGCAGAAATTTCAAGCTTGGCCTTTATCTCCTTGAACATAGTAAGTATAGTTGTTTCATATGTCTGAAAATTCCAGTGTCTAGAAATCTTATAGGTCTGTTTATATAGAATATTGTTTCTGCTAGTTCTTGCTAGCAGATAGTATCTTATCTCTTTATGTGCCTAGTTACCTTTGCTTGAGTGCTGGGTATAATAATCCAAACATATAATATTTGAAACATTGTATGTAGAAAACAATTTGAAAGCTAAGATGATACCATCCTTCAGAAATTTATTTAATATGTCTCTCAGATGCTTGATAGCACTGTATATCTAGCTTTTTGGTCCATTCAGATGGGGCAAAACTCATCTGCAGCCTGTTTTGACTGTTTTTCTGATTAAATTTTAAGTTGGTTTTGGTTGTTAAACCAACTTTCTGTTCCAGGGATAAACTATAGTTAATCATGGTTATTATTCATTTTGTGTATTGCTGGATTAGATCTGCTTATGTGTGTGTATATATATGTGTGTGCGTGTGTATACACACACAGATATGTATATTTAAATTAATAAATCTATTTTAGAGCAGTTCATAGCAAAATTGAGCAGAAAGTACAGAGTTCCATATTCCCTAGAGGATCTCCACACATACATATGCAAACACACAGCCTCCTTCACTATCAGTGTACTTTACCACAGGGTTTTGTTTGTTACAGCTGATGAACCCACATTGACACATCATCTCCCAAAGTCTATAGCTTACATAGAGTTTACTCTTCGTACTATACATTCTGTGGGTTTGGACAAATGTATGATGACATGTGTCTGTTGTTGTAGTATCATATAACGTAATTTCACTGTCCTAAAAATCCTCCGTGCTCTGCCTATTCATCCCTCCCTCCCCCACAATCCCTGGCAACCATAGATCTTTTTACTATTTCCATAGTTTTGCATTTTCCAGAGTGTCATATTGTTGGAACCATATGGTATGTAGCCATTTCAGATTGGATTCTTTCACTTAGTAATACGGATTTAAGTTTCCTCCTTGCCTTTCTGTGGTTTTATAGCTCATTTCTTTTTAGTGCTGAATAATATTCTGTTGTCTGGGTATTACCACAGTTTATCCATTCACGTACTTGAAGGACGTCTTGGTTGCTTCCAAGTTTTGGCAATTATGAATTAGGCTCCTATAAACTTCTACGTGCAAGTTTTTGTGTGGTTGTATGTTTCAGTAAATACCAACGGGGTGCTATTGCTGGGTCATGTTGTTAAGAGTATGTTCAGTTTTGCAAGAAACTGGCAAGCTGTCTTCCAAAGTGACTATACCAGTTTGCATTCCCACCAACAATGAATGAGAATTCCTGTTGCTCCACATTCTCTCCAGCATTTGGTGTTGTCAGTGTTTTGAATTGACCATTCTAATAGCTGTGTAGTGGTACCTCACAGTCTTAATTTGAAGTTCCCTAATGACATATGAGGAACATCTTTTCATATGCTTACTTAACATCTGTATGTCTTCTTTGGTGAGGTGTCTATTCAGGTCTTTTGCTCATTTTTATATCAGGTTGTTCAGTTTCTTATTGTTGTGTTTTAAGAGTTCTGTCTATATTTTGGATAACAGTCCTTCATCAGATATGTCTGGCAAATATTTTCTCCCTTTCTTTGCCTTGTCTTATTCTATTGACATTGTCTTTCACAGAACAGAGGTTTTAAATTTATTGAACTCCAGCTTCTCAATTACGTAGTCCCTCCTTATCCTCAGTTTTGTTTTGCATAGTTTCAGTTACCTGTGGTCAACTACAGTTTGAAAACATTAAGATATTTTGTGTGTATGTTAGAGACCACATTCACATAACTTTTATTACAGTATATTGTTATAATTGTTCTATTATTAATCTCTTACTGTGCCTAATTTATAAATTAAACTTTATCATAATTATGTATGTATAGGGTTCAGTGCTGTCCATGATTTCAGGTATCTGCTGGAGGTCTTGGAACGTGTCTCCCTGCTGTATTTTTTTGTGGATCGTGCCTGTGGTTTTTGATCTCAAAAGTCATCACCAGGGCCGGGCGCGGTGGCTCACGCCTATAATCCTAGCACTCTGGGAGGCCGAGGCGGGCGGATTGTTTGAGCTCAGGAGTTCGAGACCAGCCTGAGCAAGAGTGAGACCCCGTCTCTACTAAAAATAGAAAGAAATTAATCAGATAACTAAAAATATATAGAAAAAAAAAATTAGCCGGGCATAGTGGTGCATGCCTGTAGTCCCAGCTACTCGGGAGGCTGAAGCAGGAGGATCGCTTGAACCCAGGGGTTTGAGGTTGCTGTGAGCTGGGCTGACGCCATGGCACTCTAGCCTGAGCAACAGAGTGAGACTCTGTCTCAAAAAATAAAAAATAAAAAAAAAAAAAATAAAATAAAATAAATAAATAAATAAATAAAGTCATCACCATACTCAAGGCCATTAGGTTTTCTCCTACGTTATTTTCTAGGAGTTTTATAGTTTTGCATTTTACATTTAGGTCTGTAATCCATTTTGAGTTAATTTTTTGTGATGGATGTGAGGTCTGTATGCAGATTGATTTTTTTTTTTTTTGCATGCGAATGTCATTTGTTTCAGCACCACTTGTTGAAAAAATTATCTTTGCTTCATTGCATTGCCTTTGCTCCTTTGTCAAAGATCTGTTGACTGTATTTATATGGGCTTATTTCTGGGATCTCTTTTCTGTTCCATTGATCTATTTGTCTGGTCTTTCACCAATGCCACATTGTCCTGATTATTATAGCTTTGTGGTAAGTCTTGAATTCAGGTAGTGTTAAGCCTCTGATTTTTTTTTCCTCACCTTCAATATTGAATTGTCTATTCTAAGTCTTTTGTCTCTCTATGTAAACTTTAGAATCAGTTTGTCATCCCCAAAATAACTTGCTGGGATTTTGATTGGGGTTGTGTTGAATCTACAGATCAAGCTGAGAACCGACATCTCAAAAACATTGAGTCTTCCTATCCATAAACATGCATTATCTCTCCATTTACTTAGTTCTTTGATATCTTTCATCAGAGTTTTGTAGTTTTCCTCATATAGATCTTATATATATTTTGTTATATTTATACCTAGTTCATTTTTTGAGGCTAATATAAATGGTAATAAGTTTTATTTATTTATTTATTTATTTATTTAGACAGAGTCTGGCTCCGTTGCCCAGGCTAGAGTGCCGTGGCATCAGCCTACCTCACAGCAACCTCAAACTCCTGGGCTCAAGCAATCCTCCTGCCTCAGCCTCCCGAGTAGCTGGGACTACAGGCATGTGCCATCATGCCCGGCTAATTTTTTCTCTATATATATATTTTTAGTTGTCCAGATCATTTCTTTCTATTTTTTAGTAGAGACAGGGTCTCGTTCTTGTTCAGGCTGGTCTCGAACTCCTGACCTTGAGTGATCCACCCTCCTCAGCCTCCCAGAGTGCTAGGATTACAGGTGTGAGCCACCACGCCCAGCCGTAATAAGTTTTAAATTTCAAATTCCACTTGATAGTCATTGCTGTTATATAAAAAAGTGATTGACTTTTATGTATTAGCCTTGTATCCTGTAACTTTCCTGTAATTGCTTATTAGATCCAGAAGTTTTGTTGTTGATTCTTTTGGACTTTCTCCATAGACAATCACGTCATCTGTGAACAAAGACAGTTTTATTTCTTTTTTCTCAATCAGTGCAACCTTTATATCCTTTCTTCTTGCATTTCCTAGGACTTCCATTATGATGTTGAAACGCAGTGGTGAGAGGGGACATCTTTGCCTTGTTTCTGATCTTAGCGAGAAAGCTTCCAATTTCTCACCATTAATTAAGTATTGTTAGCTGTGGGTTTTTTTTTTCATACTTTTTTTTTTTTTTTTCTAAGACAGAGTCTGACTCTGTTGCCCGGGCTAGAGCTAGAGTGCCATGGTATCAGCCCAGCTCACAGCAACCTCAAACTCCCGGGCTCAAGCAATCCTACTGCCTCAGCCTCCCGAGTAGCTGGAGACTATAGGCATGTGCCACCATGCCTGGCTAATTTTTTCTCTATATATTTTTAGTTGTCCAGCTAATTTCTTTCTGGTTTTTTTTGGTAGAGACGGGGTCTTTCTCTTTCTCAGGCTGGTCTTGAACTCCTGAGTTTAAAGGATCTGCCGGCCTTGGCCTCCCAAAGTGCTAGGATTACAGGCGTGAGCCACCACGCCCAACCAGCTATGGGTTTTTTGTAGCTATTTATCTAGTTGAGGAAGTTTCCCTCTATTTCTAGTTTAATAAGAGAGTTTTTTTCTTATTATGAATAGGTGCTGGATTTTGTCAAATATCTTTTTTGCATTTATTGGTGTGATCACGTGATTTTATCTTTAACCTCTTGATGTGATTGAGTACATTAATTTTTTTTTTTTTACTTTTTTAGAGACAGGGTCTCACTCTACTGCCTAGGCTAGAGGGTAGTGGCAGGATCATAGCTCACTGCAGCCTGAAATTCCTGGGCTCAAGCAATCTTCCTGCCTCAGCCTCCCAAGCAGGTAGGACTGCAGGTGCACACCACCATACCCAGCTAATTTTTCTTATTTTGTAGAGATGGGGTCTTGCTGTTTCACCCAGGCTGGTCTTCTGGGCTCAAGGGATCCTTCTGCCTTGGTCTGCCAAAGTGATGGGACTATAGGTGTGAGCCACTACTCCTGACCCATTAATTGATTTTTGAACGTTGAAGCAACTTTGCATACCTGGGATAAATCCCATTTGGTTGTGGTGTATAATTTTTTTTTTTAACACATTGTTGGATTAGATTTGCTAATACTTTGTTAAGGATTTTTTACATTTATGTTCATGAGAGATACTGGTCTGTAGTTGCATTTGTCTGGTTTTGTTATTAGGCTAATGCTGGCTTTATAAAATGAGTTAGGAGGTATTTCCTCTGCATCTGTCTTACAGAAGAGATTGTAGGAATTAGTGTAATTTCTTCCATAAATGTTGGGTAGAATTAATCAGTGAACCAATTTGAGTCTGGTGTTTTCTGTTTTGGAAGATTATTAATTATTGATTCAATTTCTTTACTACATAAAGTCCTATTCAGATTGTTTCTTCTTGTGTGAGTTTTTGGCAAATTGTGTGTTTCAAGGAATTGGTTCATTTCATCCAAGCTATTAAATTATGGACATGGAGTTGTTCATGTCTATGTGCTCTGTAGTGATGTCCCTGATTTTGTTTCTGATATTAGTAATTTGTGTCTTCTTTTTTTTTCCCTTAGCTTATTAATTTTCTTGGTATTTTTAAAGAACCAGCTTTTGGTTTTATTGATTTTTCTCTTTGGTTTCCTACTTTGAATTTTATTGATTTCTGCTCTAATTTTTATTTCTTTTTTCTGGTTGCTTTGTAATTAATTTGCTCTTCTTTTTCTAGTTTGCTAAGGTAGAAGCTTAGATGATTGATTTTAGATCTTTCTTCTTTTCTGATATATGCGTTCAAAGGAATAGCTTTTCCTCTACTAATCTTGGTAAATCCCACAAATTTTGAAAAGTTGTATTTTTATTTTCATATAGTTCAAAGTATTTTTAAACTTCCCTTGAGATTTCTTATTTGTGTTAGTGTATTTTGGGGTTTTCCAGCTATCTTTCTGCTGTTGATTTCTGGTTTAATTTCATTGTGCTCTGAGAGCAGACATTGTATGATTTCCGTTCTTTTAAGTTTGTTTAGGTGTGTTTTATGGCCTAGAATGTGATCTATATATTGGTGAATGTTCCAGGTTAGCTTGAGAAGAATGTGTAATCTGCTGTTGTTGGATACAGTAATATATAGATAGATGTCATTGACTGTATCCAGTTGACTGATGGTGCTGTTGAGTTCAGCTATGTCCTTACTGATTTTCTGCCTGCTGGATCTGTCCATTTCTGATAAAAGGATATTAAAATCTCCCACTGTAATGGTGGATTCATATATTTCTCCTTGTAGTTCTATCAGTTTTTTCCTCATATATCTTGACCACTTTGTTGTTAGGTGCCTACACTTTAAGGATTATTATGTTGTCTTGGATTATTGACCCCTTTATTATGTAATGCCCCTCTTTATCCTTGATAACTTCCCTTGGTCTGAAGTCTGCTCTGTCTGAGATTAATATAGTTACTCCTGCTGTCTTTGGTTATGGTTAGCATGATGTATCTTTTTCTATCCCTTTACTTTTAATCTGTATGTGTCTTTATATTTAAAGTGGGTTTTTTTGTAGACAGCGTATAGCTGGGTCTTTTTCTCAATCCATTCTACAATTTCTATCTAATCGGTTCATTTAAACCATTGATGTTTAAAGTCATTATCAATATAGTTGGATTATTATCTACCATATTTGTTACTGTTTTTATTTGTTGCCCTTGTTCTTTGTTTCTGTTTTTGTCTTCTATAATTTTTCTGTCATTTTTGGTTTTATTTTAGCATTTTATGTGGTTCCATTTTCTCCCCTTTCTTAGAATATCATTTATACTTCTTTTTTTAAACTTTTTAGTGGTTGCCCTGGATTTTGCAATATATGTTTGCAGCTAATCCAACTCTGCTTTTAAATAACGCTAAATGTTTCATGTGTAATGCAAATACCTTATATTAATAAAATATTCCTAATTCCTTGTTCTTGTCCCTTTTATTATTGCCATCATTCATTTCACTTATACGTAAGCATACACACACAACTGTACATAATTGAATACATTGTTGCTATTTTTATTATTGTTTTTAGACAAGGTCTTGCTATGTTGCTTAGGCTAGAGTGCAGTGGCATCATCATAGCTTAGTGCAGCCACAAATTCCTGGGTTCAAGTGATCTTTCTGCCTCAGCCTCCCCAGTAGCTGAGACTACAGGTGTGCATCACCGCATCTGGCTAATTTTTAAAATTTTTTGTAGAGACAGGGTCTCTCTGTGTTGCCTAGGCCAGTCTTAAACTCCTGGCCTCAGGCAACCCTCCTGCCTTGGCCTCCCAAAGTGCTGGGATTATAGACATGAGCTACCGTGCTTGCCCTTGTTATTATTTTGAATAGACTGTTGCTATGGTTTGAGTATTTGTAATCTCCAAAACTCATGTTGAAACTTAACCTCCACTGAGTCAGTATTGAGAAGCGGGGCCCTTAAGAGGTGATTTGATCATGTAGGCTTTGCCTTTGTGAATGGATTAATCCATTCTTGGATTAATGTATTAATGGGTTATCCTAGTAGTGGGACTGGTACTTTTATAAGAACAGGAAGAGAGAACTGAGCTCCCACACTCAGCCCCCAGCCGTGTGACGCCCTGCTTTACCTTGGGACTCTGCAGAGCGTCCCCACCAGCAAGAAGGCTCTCAGTACATGCAGGCCCTCAACTTTGGACTTCTCAGCCTCCATAACTGTAAGAAATAAATCCCTTTTCTTTACAAGTTACCTAGTTTTAGGTATTCTATTATGAGCAACAGAAAATGGCAGAGCTGTCATGACCCAATCACCTCCTGAAGATCCCACTTCAGTACTGCCACAGTGGAGATTAAATTTCAGTGTGAGTTTTGGAGGGGACAAATATTCAAACCACAGAAGTCAGGCAATATATGTTATACAATTTCAATCTTTTCCAATTTTTTTTTAACCTTCTCTGATCCTTGATTCAGGAAAATTTACTGAGTTTTGTTTATGCCCCCAATATAGCTTGTCTTACTGAATCTTTCTTGTGTACTTGAAAATAATACATGTTCTGCAGATGTTGGATGAAGTATTCTATAAATGTCAGTTAGGTCACCTTAGATGATAGTGTTAAATCTTATATATTCTTGTTGATTTTCTACTTTTTCTACCAATTAATGAGAGAGGAGTAATAAAATCTCCACGTAATTTACTTGGTTATTTCTCCTTTCTTTCTGTCAGTTTTTGTTTTGTGTTTTTTGAAGCTTTGTTTTAATGTCTTCTTGGTGAATTGGCCCCTTTAGCATCAATGCCATGTTTTTTTTGCCCTGGTAGTATTTCTTTTTATGAAGTTTCTGTCTGACTTTCATTTAGCCAATACAGCTTGCTTTCAATTAATGTTCGCATGACATTTGTTTTTTCACCATTTTATTCTTTTGTCTGTCTTTATATTTAAACTGGATTTCTTGTAGACAGTGTATAGTTGGGTCTTGCTTTTTATGTATAGTCTGATACCCTCTACTTTTTATGTGGGCATCATTTAATGTCATTATTGATTGGGTTTTAAATTTACCATTTTGCTATTTCTTTTCAAATCATCCATCTGGTCTTTCTTATTTCCTTTTCTCCTGCTTTCTTTTGGATTGAATGAGTATTTTTATCACTACATTTTATCTCCACTATTAGCTTATTAGCTATACCTTTGTTTTACTTTTTCAGTGGTTGCTCTTGGCCAGCAGTTTTCAAATGGCTTAGTCTCATGATCCCTTTGGATTTTTAGTTATTAAAGACCTCAAAGAGTTTTTTTTATGGAGATTATCAATTATTACTATACCCAAAATTAAAACTGAAATATTAAAATATGTATTAATCAGGCCGGGCGCGGTGGCTCACGCTTGTAATCCTAGCACTCTGGGAGGCTGAGGCAGGCGGATTGTTTGAGCTCAGGAGTTCGAGACCAGCCTGAGCAAGAGCGAGACCCCGTCTCTACTAAAAATAGAAAGAAATTAATCAGACAACTAAAAATATATAGAAAAAATTAGCCAGGCATGGTGGCGCATGCCTGTAGTCCCAGCTGCTTGGGGAGCTGAGGCAGGAGGATCGCTTGAGCCCAGGAGTTTGAGGTTGCTGTGAGCTAGGCTGACGCCATGGCACTCTAGCCTGGGCAAAAGAGTGAGACTCTGTCTCAAAAAAAAAAAATAAATATGTATTAATCATATAAAAACAACAATAATAGGCTGGGCGAGGCAGCTCATGCCTGTGATCCCAGGACTTTGAGAGGCCAAGGAGGGAGGATGACTTGAGGCCAGGAGTTCGAGACCAGCCTGGGCAATATGGCAACTCCCTGTCTCTAGAAAAAACTTAAAAAATTAGCTGGACGTGGTGACATACACCTGTAATCCCAGCTACTCAGGAGGCCGAGGCACGAGGATTGCTTGATCCCAGGAGTTTGAGACTACAGTGAGTTACGATCATACCACTGGACTCCAGCCTGGGTGAGAAAGCAAGACCCTGTCTCAAAAAAACCCACAAACCAATAATAAAGCTATTTTATCTTAACATAAATAACATGTTTGTGAAAAATAACTTATAAAAACAAGTAGTGTGAAGAGTAGCATTGTTTTGCATTTTTCAGGTCTCTTTAATGTCTGGCTTGATAAAAGAAGGCTGAGTTCTCACATCTACTCTTGCATTTAATTTCTTGTTTTATGTTGTTTTAGCTTAAGTATGTGAAGAAAACCTCACACAGTTATGTACATAGTAAAAAGAAGAGCATTTTAATAACCTTTTCAGTTAATTGTGGATATTCTTCTTTGATACCACTCAAACTCATTAAGTGGCAGTTTCTTAAAGGTAAGTTATATGGTGGACTCTGAAACCATATAACTCTTATATTAAAATCTATTGGTCTGTCTTGAACTTTGCGTGGATATATTTATTCATGCATGGGTTTGTAACATCACACATTGATCGTTTGGAAAATATTAGTTCACCGAATATACAAATCTTCCAAATGTAGCATTTCATAATAGTATAACAAAAAATTTTAGTAATATTGCTAGTGATCTCATTAGAAAAGTTTAACTATAGGAAGCTGTCAAATATATGGTGACATTTACACGTTTTGCAGCATTTTAATTCTTACTGGAAAGGTTGAATTTTATTATTCGCAACAATCATCTTCAATTGCTCACTTTATGCTTTTTTGTTTGTTGTAATAAACTTTTTATTTTGGAATAACTTTTGATTTACAGAAAGTTTGAAAAGTTAATACAGAGAATTCCTAAATACCTCTCATCCAGTTTTCCCTAATGTTATTAGAACATCTTATTAGTATATTCCCCTAGACATTTGTCAAAACTAAGAAAATTGACATTTTTACATTACTATTAACTAAACTCCAGACTTTATTTGGATTTCATCAGTTTTTTCATTAAAGTCCTATTTCTGTTTCAAGATACAATCCAGGATACCACATTATATTTTGCTATCATAAGTCCTTAGTCTTTTTCTTTTATTTGGGACAGAGTCTCACTCTTTTGCCCAGGCCAGAATGAAGTTACATCATCATAGCTCACTGCACCCTTAAACTCCTGGGCTTAAGTGATCCTCTTACCTCAGCCTCCTGAGTAGCTGAGACTAAGGCGTGTGACACCATGCCTGGCTAATTTTACTATTTTGTGTAGAGATGAGGTCTGCTGCATTGCTCAAGCTAGTTTTGGAATTCCTAGCCTCAAGTGATCCTCCCGCCTTGACCTTTCAATGTGCTAGGATTACAGGAGTGAGCCACCACACCCAGCTGATAATTCCTTAGTCTTTATGGCCTTTGGCAGTTTCTTAGTCTTGTTTTTATGATCTTGAGACTTTTCTGGTCAAGTATTTTCTAGAATAGCCTTCAGTTCGGATTTGTCTCATGATTTCCTTATGACTTGAGTGGGTTTATGGTTACATTGGGAATGAAGGCTCCACTTTATCTGATTTTGGAAAAATGTCTGCCACTGGAGTTTGCAATCAGCTTTTTTTAAAACTAAAAAAAAAAAGGTGTTTGTCCAGTTGACAACTCAAAAATTGTATAAGTACATTTCTTGTAGATAACCACTGTAC